>JAGKTI010001880.1:44470-63573 GCA_018397915.1 Birgus latro | reverse complement strand
TTTTTAGATTCGCCACACTGGTGTGGCACGGGCTCGGGGTGGAGAGCCCGTCAGAGGGTGACAGTAAGTAAACAAGGGGGCGTCCTCTGCATGGCGACAGAGGACACTGGCGTGGGGGGGGGTGGGCAGAGCCCATCCTCCCATAATAACAAGGGGGCGTCCTCTGCATGGCGACAGAGGACGCTGGCGTGAGGGGAGCAGAGCCCATTCCCCGGACAAATATACACCAGTGCAGTGGCTGGAGGGTAACTCCAGCCACTGGGGCGAGTGCTGGTCTGGCTCGAGAGTAGTGTGGTGGGGTGGTGTACCTCCTGTGGGCTCCATTGAGGGAAAGAGGGGCGCAAGGTGGCGGGTGACGTAAGCCCGTCTTGTCCGGGCCCTTTACGCACCTCCCTGTGGTCTCGCCTTTGGGGTGGGTGTTTCGCCACCATCGCGGGTGGAAAAGTCACGTCCCCATGGTTGGAGGCGATATGTGTCTGATGTAGACGTCTGGTTGGTTGGCGTGAGGTGTTGGAGGAGTGAGGTCCAGTGCTGTGTGGGTAAGTCTGGCTCCTGGTATGGGTGGTATACATCTCGAGGGTGGAGGAATGTGTAGTCCTCTGCAGGAGACGCAGCAGTTGTGATGTTCCTCTCAGGTGATGTTTGTTCCCTCGGGCAGGGGTCCAGAGTACGTGTCTGATCTTCATTTCTGGAGGCACGGAGTGTGAAGACTGGCCGGTGGCTCTAGGCTAAATGCTGGAGATGGGTAAGGTGACCTGGGTTTTATGAGGTCGTGGGGGATACGCCTTAACCGCCCTGGTGGGCCTGGCCACTGGATCTTCTATTCTGCCTGGTGGATTTTGAGGGTTAGGGGGGAGGTGTTTGGTGTGGGGGAGCTGGAGATGGATTGTCTGGGTGGTGTTGGAGGTGGTGGTGGTGAGGGTGTCGGCACGTATCTTGCTTGTGGGTGGGAGAGACGGCCAGATCTGGTTGTGGTGGTGGTGAGGATGGGTGTTGGTGGCAAGGAGCTTGGCCACCTTTGTGAGACGGTTGGGTGGGTGTGGGGGGTTATTGGGTTGGGGGGTGGAGTTATTGCAGTAGGTGGTGGTAGTGTGGTGGTGATCTAGGATGGGGAGTTGGTGTTGGGTCTGGTGTAGGACGTGGGTATGGAATGAGGAGTGGGTGAAGGTGAAGGGCATGTGGGAGTAAGGTGGCCTGTCCTGGGGGTGGCAGGGGTGAGGGCAGGTGTAGGTGGCGTGGAGCACTGGTCACGGGGTGAGGTGGCCAGGGATGGGTGGGGGGTTTCCCAGTTGGGTGGTGGGGTGTTTATGTCCGGTGGTGGAGGTGCGACGGTGAGTGTTGGGGTGGGAGGTGAGGTTGCTGGGGGTGAGTGGGGGGTCTGTGGTGAGGGTGTGGAGTTGGTAGAGGGTATGGTGGGGGACGTGATTGTGGAGCGAGGAGTGAGTGAGGGTGAGGAGCGTGATGGTGTGAAGTAGCATGTGTATAAGTCAGTTGTGTGGTTGGGGGAGGTGGGTGGTTATGCTGCATGGTGGGTGGGGGAGTAAGTGTGGCGTGGTTGAGGAGTGGCGAGTGGTGGGCGGATGAAACGTATGTGGCGATTTCAGTAGGTGTGCGGGGTGTTGTGGTACTGGATTGTTGCTTGGTAGGGGTTGGGGACGTTGATGACTGTACAGTATATGGTCCTATGAATTGGCGTGACTGTTAGGGACTGGTAACTAAGCCACCATAACAGAGTCGCCGGGCTTGTAGGGATTGGAGGGGGCGATATCGGGTTGTAGGTCTTAGTGGTTTTGTAGGTGATGTAGTCGGCTCTTGAGGTGGTGAAGGAGGTCAGACATGGGGGGCGTGGAGGGGGGCTGTGGGTGGTGTCGGAGTGGCAGAAGTGGCGTTTCTCCGAACATTCGTTTGTGAGGGATAACGCCGTCTTCTCGGGGACAGGTGTTCATTCCCCACTACACAATTTTTGCATGGGCTGGCCAGTCCCCGTTTTGTGTTACTTCTGTTCTGGCTCGTACCTGGTTAAGGAGGGTAATGGTATCTGGTGCGGTGACCTCTTGCAGATACCATTGCCCTGTGGCCAGTATGGGGAGGAGTGGGAGAGCTTGTATCCGAAAATGGAGGCAAGTTCCCTCCATATCTTGCTGGTAAACTCTGGGGCATTCTCTGAGTGAAGGGCCTGGGGAATCCAGAAGTATGGGAAAACGTGGTGGACGAGGGCATGAGCCACAGTGACGACATGGTATTCTTTGGCTGGGCAGGCAATCAGGAATTTTGAATATGTGTCTACGAAGGTTATGATGTATTTGTAGCTGGCAGTAGGTGGTAAGGGGCCGACTACATGAACAGACAAGAGTTGCCATGGCTTATGGGCAGTGATGTTTCCTGAAGGGCCGGTCGTCCGTGTGACATCCTTTCCCAGTGCATAGGCCCAGCAGGCCTGAATTACTTGTTTGGCTAAGTTGGAAGGGCTGGGTGTCCAATACATGTCGTTAAATACCTGTAGTAGTTTCTTGGTCCCGAGATGTATGCCGTTGTCTGAATGTAGGTAGATCATTGTGTCGAGGGCAGTGTCTGGGCCGAGCACTATATGCCCGGTATGGGTGAACAGGTGGTCGCCATGCCGGGCGAGCTTGGAAAATAGTTGGGGTGGAATCCATTCGGGGCGATCTTTGTTCTGCCATTGTTGTAGGAGGCTGGTGGCGGCACCGATGGTGTTGATGGGCAGCCAGGATACGGCGTCGGCATTCGAACGTAATTTGCTCGGCCGGTATGCTATGTTGAAGTTGAACTCTTCAAGAGTTTCTCTCCACCTGATCAGTTGGGCATTGTGGGTCTGAGATTGGCGCAGCCACTGGAGGGACTGGTGATCTGTTATTATGGTGATGTGAGTGCCCAACAGATAGGCTCAGAAGTTGTCCAAGGCCGAGACAGTGCCTATGCATTCTCGTTTGGTGGTGGCATAGTTTTTCTCTGCTGGTTGAGGGTACGGCTGGCGCAGGCAATGATGTGTTCTCGTCCCTCTTGGACCTGGGCAAGGATGGCGCCGATCACCATTAAGGATATGTTGGTGTATAGGTGAAAGGGCAGGGTGTAGTCGGGGGATGTGACGATCGGGGTGGAGATGAGCTTGGTCTTGAGGGTGTGAAAAGCTGTAATGTGATCTTCTGTCCAGGTGAAAGGTTGGCCCTTTTTCGTCATGTCATGGAATGGTTTCTCAATGTTGGCGAACTCTTTCACGAAGCCCGGTAGTAGGATGTGAGCCCGCTGAAGGCACGGACTTCATGGACATATCGGGGTAGGGGGAGGTCTGTGATAGCACGCACTTTGTCAGGGCCGGATGCTATGCCTTCCTTGGAGATGACGTGTCCTAGGAAGGAGACGGATCGTTCAGCCAGGATGCATTTCGACGACCTGAGCTTCAGCCCTGCTTGTCGGATTCTGGTGAAAGCTTGTTTGAGGCGCTGGAGGTGGTCAGCCCATTTCCAGCTGGAGATGTTGACGTCGTCAAGGTATGCCAGGCATATTTCCCAGGTGAGGCCATTGAGAACCAACTCCATCAGCCGGGAAAATGTAGCGGGGACGTTGCATAGTCCAAAGGGGAGGACGTTGAATTCGTAATATTTTCCATTGCTGGTCGAGAAAGCTGTTTTGCACATCCTCCGGGTGTACAGGGACTTGCCAGTATCCCGATTGGAGATTGAGGGTGGAAAACTAGGATGCTCTGTACTGGGAGTCAAGGGAGTCGTCTGTCCTGGGTAGGGGGGTGGCATCCTTTGTGGTCACGTTGTTCAGTCGTCGGTAGTCCACACAGAATCGCATGGTGCCGTCTTTTTTTTTTTTTTTTACCAAGACAACTGGAGAGGACCAAGTGCTGGTGGATGGCAATATGACACCGGCATCGAGCATTTCCTGGGCCTGCCGGTCTTCCTCAGCTCATTGTTTGGGGTTTTTCCTTCGAGATGGTCGGTGAATAGGTGGCCCTGTGGTGTGAATCTCGTGCACTATGTACGTGGTATGGCTGATGTCCGCTGGTCCTGACGAGAAGAGGTCTTGAAATCCAGGAGGAGGCAACGGAGGCTGTCAGCCTGGTGTGGTGAGAGGTGTTCAGGTGGAGGGGGAAGTGGGGGGGCGGATGCACACTGCTCAGCTTCTTCCATATCCCTGACCACTAATACTTTGGGGAGGGTGAGAAGGGTGGTGGAAATGTGGGTGATGCGTACTGCTCTGAGCTGAGGTGGAAGGTAGGTGGGGGATAGTAGACAGGAGGAGATGGTTGCAGATGGTAGGTTCGGAGAAAATTGGAGATGTTCCAGTGGGCCTGTTCAGGCGGTGCCAGGCCTCGTGCTGTGGGGGATAGTAAGGGTGGAGGCGATGGTGACGAGGAAGGTGGTGTGTGGAGGAGCAGGAGGGTTAGGGATCATAGGGGGTAAGGTAAAGGACATTGCGGGGGGAGAGTAGGACGAGGGGGAAGGTGTGGGTGTGGACGTGCAGTGTGGCTGGGATGGGGGGGTCTGGAGACTTCTGGAAGTGGAGGCATCACTTGTGGCAATCGATATTGGTGTATAACTTCTGCAGGAGGTCCAGCCCTAGGTAGCCATTGTAGGCAAGGCAGGTTGAGTCGAAGATGATGAATTGGTGCCTAGCTGGCACATTCTGATGAGTGTTGGCACGCAGGGCCCGGGTTTCCCCACGAATAGGCAGGGGGCCATTTCCTGCATCTATGAGGTGGGCTGAAGTGGGGAGCAGCGGGCGAAAAGCTGAGGCATGGCGGGAGTAGAAATGATGGTAGAGGCAGGATCTGGCCGCTCCTGTATCGCCCACTAGCCTCGCGTTCACCCCATTCAGTTTCATCTTGTTGAGTGGGGGGTGATATTTTTGTGAGGAGGCCCCCACCATCGTGAGGAAGTGCGGGGGTGGTCCTAAAAATCCAGTTCGTTGTGGGGCATCTTCTTCATCAAGCCCTACTTCACCAGGGTTGGAGTACTCGGCAGAGGGTGCATTGTCGCAAGAGACCTTGCGGCGCCCTCATATAGTTTTCGTTGGGTAGCTATAAGTTGTTCCCGTATGTCATGAATGGGGCACGGGTGATTACATGCTGAAAACTCCCACGGATCTATGGAAATTAGGTTGGTATTTTCCTTAGGAGTGGGGCACCTGTTGATGGGGAGTGCCCTGAGCATACTGGGTGTTGTTGTTAAACTGCAGATGGGGGACATCCGTGGTTTTGGGTGTTGTGCCTCATGTGTCGGGACTCTGCTCACTGTGCCAATGTGCTGTGGGGTGGTGCGAGTAGTGAGAAGACGCCTGATGAGTTGAACATCCCTGTCATGGTCTCCCTTTGGGTCATAGATAGTGAAGTGTTCTTTTATGGTGCTGGGGAGGATTCTCAACATGGTGTTGAAAATGTGTTGTTCCGGGGTGGCTGCGCCAGCCTCTGGCGAAGCAGCGGTGACTAGTCACCTAGCCTGGATGCGAGTATCGTGCATGTTGCTGTTGTAGGTGACGGCGTTGAGCTGGAACAAAGCTACTATTTTTCCCAGTGATGGTGTGACTGCTTGTGTCACAGTTCATATAAACTGTGCCCATGTCAGCTCGGGGACGATCTTTGGGGCAATGAGTGAGACTGCTTTTCCCAGGTGGGGTAGTATTACTGATATCTTTTCCTTGTCATGTTCAAATCTAATGTCCAATAGTGATTTAATCATACATATGTATGTGTCTAGATCGCACTGTTCGGGGTCAAATTTTGGCAATTGTACGTGTTTTGGCCACCATTTTGTTAGATTTTCCCTTTCATTCCTCGTTGTTCTCTTCTGACCACTGCCACCAGTGTTATGCTATGTACTCAGAGCTCAACTTCTTCCTCCCTCAGTACGAGCAACTGATTTGAGTTCTTTCCAAGACTGGGTTTAGAGCATGCAACCAATGGAACAGGGCTCAAAACACAGGCTAACCAATCTTACATGTGTACTACCATATAAACATACAGATGCAGGGCACAGTACAATATGACATATTATATACACTATAAGGACATATGGACAGAGTCGTGACTACAGGTGACAGGGTAGCTGCAGGTGTTGCCCAGGTGTGGAAGGTGCCCCGTCAGGTGTGCGTTCTCGGGAGAGGCGTGGGACCACTGTAGTAGGCTGGATCGTCTGGTGTGGACTGTGGGGCGGCGTAGAGGGGGGCCTTTCCCTGGATGGGCCTTGGTGAGTGTGTTGGCCCTTGGGACTGGGGCTGAACAGGGCGAGCAGGTGCACTGCTCTGCATCTACTCTTGGGGGAGGACGGCTCTCCGGCTGGTCTGGACAGGTCTCGGTTGGGAGTCCTGGGGGCATCCCTTGTTGGCTGGGGACTGAGGCCTCGCCTGCGTCAAGAAGCCATCAGGGGCTACCTGCGGCATCTCTTCCTCTAGGAGTTCGGCAGTGACTGGTGACGTCGGGGTGCTGGCTGCAGTGAGTGCACTAACATGCTCATGATGGGGCCACTCCAGACCCTCTCCAACAGGGACTATGCTAGGGAGCTAGCTCCACCCCTTGGGGTGTGGGGGGGAGCGAGAGGGGCGTCCCACTTGGCCTTTGTAGGAGTGACGCGAGCAAGGAGTAGACTGTAGCACCAGTCGAGCAGGGCAGTACTCCCAAGGTGGATGGAAGGCTGATAACAGGGAGAGCTGGAGCTCTCGTTTCATCAGCCCTCAGGACTTGTTCCTGACCATCCCCCTTTGCTGAACTTTTTCAGTGTCTAAGTAACACGGAGAGTGGGCCAGCATACTCTCCTATACAAGTTTCTCCAATTGTCAACACCAAGCTACATGCACGCTACACACTACACTTCCTTTTCAAAATTTGAAAAAAAAAATGGCGCAAGTAAACCATGCCTTGGAGTCCCCAGGGGAGGGGGACCATAAATGTCCCCACCATCAGCCCCTCTCCCGGTGACGACTCACGGAGCTGCCTGGAACCACTGTCGGACTCACTCCTTCTTCATTTCTGTAACATTCGCGGCCTTTCCTCTAACTTTCGCTCTGTTGAGCACCACCTCTTCTCCTCTGAACCTTACCTTCTCTTTCTCTCTGAGACTCAGCTGTCTGAGGCAACTGACAGTAAACCCTTTTCTGTATCCTCCTACTTTCTCTATTCTCATTTCAATGCCAAAGGTGGCTGTTGTGAATATATACGCAACTGATCTATCTTGCTCTCGTGTTCCTGAACTTGATTCTTCTGAATTCTCTACTCTTCTGTCATTCTCTGACTAAATATATCTGTGCTGTTTACTTATCTTCTAATTCTACTGACTATCAAAAATTGTTTGACTATCTTACTTCTACGATGGAACACATTCTATCCATTTCTCCTTTCTCTGAAATCTCCATTCTAGGAGATTTCAATGTTCACCTCCACCTTTGGCTCTCCTCTCCATTCACTGATCCACCTGTTGAACAAGCCTACATCTTTTCTATTCTTAATGACCTAGAGCAGCTTGTACAGCACCCTGCCCGTATCCCTGATCCCCTTGGAGAGAGTTCCAACATACTTGACCTTTTCCTAACAACTAATCTTTCTAGTTACACTGTTAATCTTTTCTCTCTGTTGGGCTCCTCCATTCATAACCTTATTACCTTAACCTGTCCTATCGCTCCGGTGCGGCCTGTGGACCCTCCAAAGAAACGCCTCCTGTGGCACTTTGGAGGTGCAGATTGGGAGGCCCTCAGGCAGTACTTCTTTGATTTTCCTTGCAATGATTATTGCTTCCGTGGCCGGGATCCATCTGAGTGTGCCTTACGCATTACAGAGGTTATTCTCTCGGGCATGGAAGCATACATTCCTTTCTCATATCCTCTGACTAATGAAAGAAGCTTTGGTTTCATCACGCTTGTTCTAATTTTGCCCGCAACAAGGAGAGGGCCTATAAAAGGCACCGGAGCCAACCCACCCATGAATCACATCTTTCATATATTTCTGCCCGGAATCGTGCTAAGTCTGTTCTTCGCTCTGCTAAAAATAATTTCATCTGTGCTAAATGTTCCCAACTCTCCAACTCGAATTCATCTCGCTCCTTCTGGCACCTTGCCAAAAACCTTTCTAACAACTTTACCTCATCATCCTTCCCTCCTCTTTTCTAGTCTGATGGCTCTGTAGCTATTTCTTCTACTGATAAAGCAGATCTCTTTGCTCAGACTTTCTCCTCCAATTCCACTTTAGACGATTCCGGTGCTGTTCCTCCATCACTTCCCCCCTCTGACTTCCTCATGACTCACATTAAAATTTCTTCAGCTGATGTATTTTCTGCCATCACTGGCCTCAATACTAATAAGGCATATGGTCCTGATGGAGTCCCTCCTGTTGTCCTCAAGAACTGTGCTTCTGTGCTTACACCCTGCCTAGGTAAACTCTTTCGCCTTTGTCTATCGACTTGTACCTTTCCTTCTTGCTGGAAGTTTGCTCTCATTCAGCCAGTCCCAAAGAAGGGTGACCATTCCCAATCCTCTAACTATCGTCCAATTGCTTTAACATCCTGTGTCTCAAAAGTTTTCGAGTCAATTCTTAACAGAAAAATCTTAAAGCATCTTTCCTGTCACAACCTTCTTTCTAATAGTCAGTATGGGTTCCACCAGGGACACATCACTGGCGATCTTCTCACCTGCCTTTCAGACTCCTGGTCATCCTCCTTTCGGGACTTTGGTGAAAGCTTTGTCATTGCACTTGATATCTCAAAGGCTTTCGATCGAGTCTGGCATAAATCTTTAATTTCCAAACTGCCCTCCTACGGTTTCTATCCTTCTATCTGTGCCTTCATCTCTAGCTTTCTTTCTGGTCGTTCTATAGCCGCTGTTGCAGACGGCAATCGTTCTTCTCCTAGACCTGTCAACAGTGGTGTTCCTCAGGGCTCTGTCCTATCACCAACTCTCTTCCTTTTATTCATCAATGACCTTCTAAGCTGTACATCTAACCCTATCCACTCATATGCTGATGATTCCACCCTTCACCTTTCCATTCGGTTTCCGCAACGTCCATCTCAGCAGTTACTTCAACAAAAAAGGGATGAGGCAATGGCACACCTAATGTCTGACTTGGGTCGTATCTCTGATTGGGGTAAAAATAATCTTGTTATTTTTAATGAATCAGAAACCCAGTTCTTACATTTATCAGCCTGACAAAATTTTCCTCAGGATTACCCACTAATGTTTAATAATGTCCAGCTCAGTCCTGCGTCATCCTTGAACATGCTTAGGGTTTCATTCTCTCGGGATTTGTCTTGGAAAGAACATATTACATCTCTTGTGAAATCGGCTTCGAAGAGATTAGGTGTACTAAGCCGTTTCCGAACTTTCTTTACCCCTGCACAGTTGTTGACCTTGTACACGGGTTTTATTCGCCCGTGTATGGAGTACAACTCTCATGTGTGGGGAGGCTCCCCACATGCAGCTCTTCTCAGTAGGGTGGAGTCAAAGGCTTTTTGTCTCATTAACTCTCCTTCTCTTACTGATTCACTTCAACCTTTGTCTCTTCGCCGCACTGTTGCATCTTTATCTCTCTTCTATCGCTACTTCAACGGTCACTGTTCCTCTGAACTGTCTGCTTGCATCCCTCCACCTTTACGACGGGCACGTAGCACCCGTCTAGCAACAAACTCTCATCCCTTTTCTGTCCATCTCTCTAATGGAAGAGTTAACCGTTATTCCCAGTCCTTCATTTATGCAACTGGTCAACTCTGGAACTTTCTTCCTCTGTCTGTATTCGCTCCTTCCTATGATCTCCAGTCTTTCAATTGCAGTGTGTCCAGGCATCTCAAAATGAATGGATCTTGAATTTGGCTCTCTTTTTTATTGCTTTTGCTTTTTCTTGGAAGGAAAAGTATGTGGGCCCATGGCCTTTGGTTCCTTCATCCTTGTATAAAAAAAGAAAGAAAGAAGGGACGTTGCCATTTTGAGGAAGCCACAGGGGTAGCAGACGAGGGAAGTATGGTGGACGTTCCCTCCCCAGCGGGCATGGTGGGTGCCGCCACGGTTCCATTAGACCCTGGAACTGCAGGTGAGATGAGTACAGTGGGCGATCTCTTGTGGCTGTCATCGTGGTCCTGCTCCCTGTGGGGGCTGCTGGTGAGGGAAATACGGTGAACGTTCCCTCCCCAACAGGCATGGTGGGCACTGCAGCGGTTCTGCCTTGCCCTGGGAAGGCAGGCGAGAGGAGTACGGTGGACGTCCTCTCCCTGGTGAGCACGGTGGGCGTTGCTGCGGTTCTTCCTGTGGGGGCTGCAGGCGAAGGAAGTACGGTGGACATTCCATCCCTGACGAGCACAATGGGCGTCATCATGGTCCTGCTTGGGCTTGCAGGTGATGCAAGTACCGTGGATGTTCCCTCCCCAACGAGCACGATGGGCGTTGTCGTGGTCCTACCTGGGACTTTGAGTACACAAGTCCCACCCCGATCCTGGCGAGTGTTGGTCTGGCTCGAGAGTAGTGTGGCAGGGTGGCGTACCTTCTGCGGGCTCCGCTGAGGGGAAGAGGGGTGCATGGTGGCAGGCGACGTAAGCCCGTCTTGTCTGGGCCCTTTACGTGCCTCCCTGTGGTCTCCCCTTGGGGTGGGTGTTTCAGTTTTCATCTGACATAACTGGGCTATTTAATTCGCGATGTAATTCTTAGTCGTGATTGCAAGATACTAGGAGATTTTGTTATGAGGTAAGAATGAGTCTCCTTGGTTGCTAGTCAGATCCTACCTTCTATCCGACTACACTTGGCTATACAGTAAACTGAATTGATAAGAGTTAGGGGTTTTGATGAAAGGAAATCAACTACTGTATAGGCCTGATGATGGCTTTATTGTTGATTGAAATATTTAGCATTAAAAGTACACTGTCTTTAGCTTATATACTGTATATTCATTGAAGGGTGGATAAAGTAAACTGACTATAACAATGAAAGGTTTATTGTTGTAAGATATACATGCAGTGCTATGCTGCACGTTCAAGGTTCAACTTCTTGTCCCTTGATCACGAGCGATTGATCTGGGGTTCTTTTCAAGACCGGGTCTAATGCATATAACTAAAGGAACAAGGCATAAAAACTCGGCTAAACCAACCTTACACGTATATTACCTTAGTTAACAACACTGAGCAAGATACAGATACAACATCGTACAATACACTATTCAGGCACAAAACTAGAGGACTTGGGACTGGGTGGCTGGGTGCTCAGGCTGCTCACAGGTGTCGACCAGGTGTGGGGGGAGTCCCGGGGCAGTCGTCCTCTTGCAGGAGACACGGGACTTTCGTCAGGGGCCAGATCGTCTGGGCTGGACTGCTGGACGGTGTAGAGGGAGGCTCTTTCCTGGCAAGGCCTTGTCGTGGGGTTTGGCTCTCAGGGGTAGGGCTGAATAGGGAGAGCAGGCACTCTTGCCTGCGCCTACTCCGAGAGGTAGAGTTCCGGCCGATGGGGCTGGGGAGGTCACGTCCCTGAGTCCTGGGGATACCCCTGAGAGTCTGGAGGCTGCAGTCTTCCTTAGGTGGAGTCACCATCAGGGGCGGCCTGTGGCGACCGTTCCTCTGGGAGTCTGACAGCCAGAGATGTCGGGGTGCTGGCTGCAGGGCGTAGATTCCTGGGCTGCCCACAGGGCCTCGCTAGAGCTCCTGCAGCTGCAGCTCCTCCAGGGGTTGTCCCACTCGGCCACAGGAGTGGTGGTGGGCCGAGCCAGAAACGTTCTCCATAAGGAACGTCCTTGGGGCAGAGGATAAAGAGTGGATGGTGGCCTATTCTGCCTTCCCCGTTCGGACGGTGGCCGACACGGCGGTCCCTCTAACTCTAGGGACTGCAGGAGGAGAACAGACCGTGGCCTGTTCTCCCTGCCCGACACGGACGGTGGCCTGTGTCGCGGTCCTGCTCCCTGCCGAGGTGGCGGCCGGAGGACAGACGGTGGCCAATCCTCCCTTCCCGGTATGGGCGGTGGCCTGTTCCACAGTGCTGCCACAGGTAACAGCTGAGGAGCGGACGGTGGCCTGCTCTGCCTCCCCAACACGGACGGTGGCCTGTGTTGTGGTGCTGTTCTTGGGGGTGCCTATAGGTGAGGAGCGGACGGTGGCCTGCTCTGCCTCCCCGACACAGATGGTGGTCTGTGTCGGGGTGCTGTCTGGGACTGTGGAGGCGGTCTCTCCCCAAACCTGGCGAGGGCTGTCTCGGCTGGCAGCTGGAACTGTGATCCTGGCGGGTTGTAGGTTGAGTGTGAGAGGTACGCAAGGCAGTCAAAGACGTGAGCCCATCTTATCCTGAGCCTCTGCACGCCTTACCTGACCCCCAGTGGCCTCCTTCTAGGGTGGGTGTTGTCTTACCTGCCATCTGGTGGTCTCCTCCTAGGGTGGGTGTTGTGAAACCCCTCCCTGGGTCTCCCGTTGGGGTGGGCATTTCACCACTGTTGTGAGGGAGAAAGTCACATCCTCATGGCTGGAGGTGGTAGGTGTCTTAGATGGTGGCCTGGTGGGTCGGCGTGAGATGGTAGAGAAAGGTGGTCCAGCGATCCATGGTCTGGTTTGGTTCTTGGTGGGGTGTGTAGGTGACACAAAGGGTGGAGGTCTGCTGTATGTGCTGGAGGAGAAGAGGCGTCCTGCATACACATAGGTGTTTCCCATGGGCGGCCATCCATGTTCCTCACTCACTCCTCATCCACGGTGATGTTGGTGGGTCGGCATCCTCTTGCTGTATGCTGGCTAGTGGTTAGGTTAGGTTGTGGTGGTGCTGCCCTGCTTTTATCTGGTAGTGTAGAGCAGGTGCAAATCCTCCCCCTTGGGAGTTGATTGAGTGGAACTTTCCACTGTGCTGGGTGTATGGGAAAGGTCATGGGGGTTGTGTTGGGCGTGTTTGGGGTAGGGGTGGGTGGTTTTGGTGGTGTGGGTGATGTTGGGGGTGTGGGTGAAGGTGTGGTTGCATATCTGGCTTGTGGGCGTGAAAGGCGGCCGGATCGGGTCGTTGTGGTGGTGAGGACTGGTGTAGGCGTTGACTGGACACACGGTGTGGTGGCTGGGTGTGCTGAGGGCGCCGACGGTGGGGTGTGGGAGGCCAGAGGTGGTGCTGGGGTGGTGATGGTGGTGGCTGAGGGGTTGGCGAGGGGATTGGTGTAAGTAGTGGGTGTAGCTCATAGGGTTGGTCAGGATCACTTGATGGTCGTGTTTGTCAGCTTTTACCCTCCCGGAAGGGAGCTGAGAGCTCATATAGTCCGATCTATGGGCAAGGCTGTGACCTTCACACATGCACACACCCATCCCCTTGCTCAAGGGGGACAGTTACCACCCACTTCGTCAGTGTGTGGGTGGTGGTGGGAGGTGTGTGTTGGCGGGGATGTGGTGAAAGGTTTGGGGGTAGGTTGGTGGTCCCTGGGCTTGGTGGCTGGGCCTACGGCGGTGGTGTGGTGGCGGGAGATGAATCCTGAGGTGAGGTCACTGCGGGTGAGGTCCGAGGTGAGGGACGGGGGGAAGGTCAGGAGGGGGAAGTGGGTGAGAGGATGATGAGGTAGGGGAGGGTGAAAAGTAAAAGCTGTATGAGTCAGATGCGGGTGCGGGACAGCTGGTGGTGGTGAAGTGGTGTTGTGGTGGTGGGGGGGGGGGGGAGCTGGGCGTGTGGTGGTTGTTTGGTGGGGAATGGGTACACATTTCGATTGTGATAAGTGTGGTGGGTATCGTGATACTTGATGGTGATTTGGTAGGGGTTGGGGACGCTAGTGATGGTGCAGGGCCCCATGAATCGCAGCGAAATCTTGTTTGGTGTAGGGAGTCGAGCAACTACTACCAAGTCTCCTTGTTTGTAGGGGCTGGATGGGGTCATGTCTGGCTGTAGGTCTTGTTGTTTTCGTAAGTGGTGCAATCGTCTTTTGAGGTGCTAAAGGGGGTCGGATGTTGAAGATGTGGGGAGAGATGCCGTCTTGCCAAGGGCAGGTGTTCATGCCCCATTGCACGATCTTGACGTGTGCCGGCCAATCTTCGTGTTTTGTTTCTTCTATCCTAGCCCACACGTGGTTGAGGAGGGTGCAGTGGCTTCTCTCACATACTCCGTTCCCTTGGGGCCAGTAGGGAGAAGAGTGTGAGGTTTAGTAGCCAAAAATGGTGGCGAGCTCTTCTCATATTTTACTGGTAAATTCAGGGGCCTTGTCTGAGTGTAGGGACTGTGGGATACCAAAGTAGGAGAAGACATGGCAGATGAGGGCGTCGGCAATAGTTATGGCGTTGTGCTCCTTGGCGGGACAGGCAATGAGAAATTTGGAACACGTGTCCAAGAAAGTGATGATATATTTATAGCCGGATTTAGGTGGACGAGGGCCGACTACGTCTACCAGTTTGGGACACGTGTCCAAGAGTGTGATGATATATTTATAGCCGGATTTAGGTGGACGAGGGCTGACTACGTCCACTGGTAGTAACTGCCAGGGTTTGTGGGCAGTGATTTTCCCCGATGGGCCAGAGGTGCAGGTGATGTCTTTGGCCAGGTTGCAAGCTTGGCAGGCCTGGGTGACCTCAAGTTGGTGAGGCCGGGTGTCCAATAAATGTCGTTAAACAAACTACACTTCCTTTTCAAAATTTGACAAAAATGGCGAACACAAACCATGCCTCGAAGTCCCCGGGGGGGGGGGGACCATAAATGCCCCCATCATCCAGCCCTCTCCCGGTGACGACTCTAGGAGCTGCCTAGAACCACTGTCTGACTCACTCCTTCTTCATTTCTGCAACATTCGCTGCCTTTCCTCTAACTTTCACTCTGTTGAGCACCACCTCTCCTCCTCTAAACCTTACCTTCTCTTCCTCACCAAGACTCAGCTGTCTGAAACCCTTTTCTGTATCCTCCTAGTTTCTCTATACTTATTTCAAAGCCAAAGGTGGCTGTTGTGTATATGTACACAACGATTTATCTTGCTCTTGTGTTCCTGAACTTGATTCTTCTGAATTCTCTACTCTTTGGCTTCGGCTCTCCTGTCATTCTCTGACTAAATATATCTGCGCTATTAACTTATCTCCTGATTCTACTGACTATCAAAAATTCTCTGACTATCTTATTTCTATGATGGAACACATTCTATCCATTTCTCCTTCCTCTGAAATCTCCATTCTAGGAGATTTCAAAGTTGACCACCACCTTTGGTTCTCCTCTCCTTTCACTGATCCCCTGGTGAACAACCCTATATCTTTTCTATCCTTAATAACCTAGAGCAGCTTGTACAGCACCCTACCCGTATCCCTGACCGCCTTGGAGAGAGTTCCAACATACTTGACCTCTTCCTAACAACTAATCCTTCTAGTTACACTGTTAATCTTTTCTCTCTGTTGGGCTTCTCCGATCATAACCTTATTACCTTAACCTGTCCTATCGCTCCGGTACGGCCTGTGGACCCTCCAAAGAAACATCATCTGTGGCACTTTGGAGCCGCGGATTGGAAGGCCCTCAGGCAGTACTTTGATTTTCCTTGGAATGATTATTGCTTCCGTGGCCGGGATCCATCTGAGTGTGCCTTGTGCATTACGGAGGTTATTCTCTCAGGCATGGAAGCATACATTCCTTTCTCATATCCTTTGACTAATGCAAGAAAGCCTTGGTTCAATCACGTTTGTTCTAATGCTGTCCGCAACAAGAAGAGGGCCTACAAAAGGTACCAGAGCCAACCCACCCCTGAATCACATCTTTTTTATATTTCTGTCCGGAATCATGCTAAGTCTGTTCTTCGCTCTGCTAAAAATAATTTCATCTGTGCTAAATGCTCTCAACTCTCCAACTCGAATTCTTCTCGCTCCTTCTGGCACCTTGCCAAAACCTTTCTAACAACTTTACCTCATCATCCTTCCCTCCTCTTTTCTACTCTGATGGCTCTGTAGCTATTTCTTCTGCTGACAAAGAAGATCTCTTTGCTCAGACTTTCTCCTCCAATTCCACCTTAGACGATTCCGGTGCTGTTCCTCCATCACTTCCCCCCTCTGACTTCCTCATGGCTGACATTAAAATTTCTTCAGCTGATATACTTTCTGCTATCACTGCCTTCAGTACTAACAAGGCATATGGGCCTGATGGAGTCCCTCCTGTTGTCCTCAAGAACTGTGCTGCTCTGCTTACACCCTGCCTAGGTAAACTCTTTCGCCTTTGTCTATCAACTTGTACCTTTCCTTCTTGCTGGAAGTTTGCTCTCATTCAGCCAGTCCCAAAGAAGAGTGACCATTCCCAATCCTCTAACTATCACCAAATTGCTTTAACATCGTGTGTCAAAAATTTTCGAGTCATTTCTTAACAGAAACCTTCTTTCTAATCGTCAGTATGGGTTCTGTCAGGGTCGCTCCACTGGCGACCTTCTCACCTACCTTTCAGACTCCTGGTCATCCTCCTTTCGGGACTTTGGCAAAAGCTTTGCCATTCCACTTGACATCTCAAAGGCTTTTGATCGAGTCTGGCATAAATCTTTAATTTCCAAACTGTCTTCTTATGGTTTCCATCCTTCTATCTGTGCCTTCTTCTATAGCTTCCTTTCTGATCGTTCTACTGTATAGCCACTGTTGTAGACGGCCATCATTCTTCTAAATCTATCGAGTGGTGTTCCCCAGGGTTCTGTTGTATCACCAACTTTCTTCCTTTTATTCATGAATGACCTATGCTGTACATCTAACCCTATCCACTCGTATGCTGATGACTCCACCCTTCACCTTTCCATTCAGTTCCCACAACGTCCATCTCAGCAGTTACTTCAACAAACAAGGGATGAGGCTATGACACAACTAATGTCTGACTTGGCTTGTACTGTATTTCTGACTGGGATAAAATAACTTTGTTGTTTTTAATGCATCAAAGACTCAGTTCTTACACCTATCAACCCGACAAAATCTTTCCACAGGATTACCCACTAATGTTTATGAAATACAGGAGTTAGGGGTTGAAGCCACAAACCACACGGCGGCCATAGCAGACGACACCAGCACCCCCAACCCCCCCAGTACCACCGGGGGACTGCCGCCGACACAGCGCGGCTGGGAACAGGAACGGCTTACCTGTGTAACCTCCCGGCACCCCTCTTGCGCCCAGGTGGTGGCCCGGAAAGGTAGCAGTCACCGGCACCTAGTCTCCAGCCGGAGCTCAGCTCACCAGGTAAGGGGTGGAGTTTATAACTCCACGCAACGCCGCAGTATCGGCCATAGTCGTAGCGGGTACGGGGCAGAACCGGCCACAGTCCATTCCCCGGTTGCTTCCCCGCCACAGGGCCGCGACACGGACGCGTGTCGGTCGGGCAGGACTGGCCACAAATCGTCCGTCTCCTGTAGGCGTTCCCCCCAGAGCAGCACCGCAGTATCGGCCACAAAGCCGTACTGGGCACGAGGCAGGATCGGCCATTGTCCGTCCCTCAGCCGCTAGTGTTCCCAGCTCGCCGGCATGGGCCATTGGCCATCCCAGAGCTCTCACCTCCTGTGCCTTTCTGAAGTCGGCCACAAGTCACGTCGGGCCAGAGGTAAAGCAGGCCATTAGCCGCAAGGAAGCTATCCTCCCCTGTGCAACCCAGGTGTCGGCCACAAGTCATGCCAGGCCAGAGGTAGAGCAGGCCACTAGCCGCCCGGAAGCTATCCTCCCCTGTGCCCCTCAGACGTCGGCCATAAGTCACGCCGGGCCGGGTGTAAAGCCGGCCACAGTCCACTTCTCCCCTACACGAGGACCTGCAGCCAGAGAGGACCCTTCACCCGAGGCGCGGCAAGGCCTTGCCCAAAACCTTGGTTCCCTACGACTCCCCACCCGGGTGAACAGTGGCCGGACCAGAGCCCCCGCAGACCTTGCAGTCAACGGCGGGCCCTGTCCACTACTCCCCCAGCCTGAGGTTCCCGTGAGGCGACCCTGTCGGCGACGCCGCCCTCTAGCAGTTGCCGCAGCCCAGCCGCCCCGGGTTCCAGTGCCCTGGGTCCCCTGTTGCCCCAGGAGTTGCCCCAAACACCAGGGCGCGACCTACCTGTGGGCGAGGTCTCCCTAAGTCGCTCCCAGGCCTGACGACAGGCCCGTCTCCTGGCTCTCTTTGGGCTGAGCCCCTAGCCCCATGGCCACGTGTGGGGCCCTGCCCAGGAACGCGCCACTCTGCCCCTTCTCCTCCGGACGGAGGAATCAACCTGGGCCCACCAGTGGTAACCAAATGAGTGGACTTTATATATATGTGTGTACTCTTAAACCCAGATATTTGTGTGCATCGACGGATATCTCACGAGTGATCCCCTACAGTGCATTCTCAAGTTTAAATGACCAGGAACCCAGAATATAAGATTGGACCTGCCAATAGACAGAACGTGGCCTGACATATATCTCGGTAGAGTCCCGCTGTCTCGGACAGTCTTTGTGACCAACAGAATTTTTTTTTTTTTTTATGCATGGAAGAAGGAACCAAAGGCCACGGGCCTGCATACTGTTCCTTCCAAGAAAAAGCAAAAACAGTACAAAAGAGAGCCAAATTCAAGATCCGTTCAATTCGAGATGCCTGGACACACTGCATTTGAAAGACTGGAGATCATAGGAAGTAGGAAATACAGACAGAGGAAGACAGTTCCAGAGTTGACCAGTTGCATAAATAAAAGACTGGGAGTAACGGTTAACTCTTGCATTAGAGAGTTGGACAGAAAAGGGATGAGAGTTTGTTGCTAGACGGGTACTACGTGCCCGTCGTAGAGGTGGAGGGATGCAAGCAGACAGTTCAGAGGAACAGTGACCATTGAAGTAGCGATAGAAGAGAGATAAAGATGCAACAGTGCGGCGAAGAGACAATGGTTGAAGGGAATCAGTAAGAGGAGGAGAGTTAATGAGACGAAAAGCCTTTGACTCCACCCTATTGAGAAGAGCTGCATGTGGGGAGCCTCCCCACACATGAGAGTTGTACTCCATACACGGGCGAATAAAACCCGTGTACAAGGTCAACAACTGTGCAGGGGTAAAGAAAGTACGGAATCGGCTTAGCACACCTAATCTCTTGGAAGCAGATTTCACAAGAGATGTAATATGTTCTTTCCAAGACAAATCCTGAGAGAATGAAACCCCAAGCATGTTCAAGGATGATGCAGGACATAACTGTTCATTATTAAACATTAGTGGGTAATCCTGAGGAAGATTTTGTCGGGTTGATA
>JAGKTI010001880.1:26283-40403 GCA_018397915.1 Birgus latro | reverse complement strand
CCAGCCCTGTGCCCAGACACGTTAGTCAAGATATACTAAAATATCGCAGTTCCCCCTGCCAGTGATCCCTACGGGCAACACTACCTGAGATAGACTTCCGGCCATCAGGTACCTGTAATACAGGTGTAACGTAACTCATATATAGTGCCGTCCAGTGCTATACGGGTTTAAGAAATTATAAAAAATTCAGTCCTGTGTTGTGAAATATAAATATGTTGTATGTGCCATGAGTGTCGGCTTAATAGTACCATATCTCAACCAGAAGGTATAGTGACAGTGTTAACTTAACCCCGACAAACGCATTGTAATGTTTTGTGATGTATTATTGTTCTTTGTGAAATATCTGGAATACATGTGTAATATTTACTGCCTTGTTTTTGTGTCCAATCCTACTCTTTGGAGTTACCTCCCGGTCTAGAATAGGGACCCACTTTAGCCTGGGTATTTGAGGGCGAGAAACCGACCCACAAATACGTAGCATAACAGTTTAATAATGTCCAGCTCAGTCCTGCATCATCCTTGAACATGCTTGGGGTTTCATTCACTCGGGATTTATCTTGGAAAGAACATATTATATCTCTTTTGAAATCTGCTTCCAAGAGATTGGGTGTGCTAAGCCGACTCCGAACTTTCTTTACCCCTGCACAGTTGTTGACTTTGTACATGGGTTTTATTCGCCCCTGTGTGGAGTACAACTCTCATGTGTTGGGAGGGTCCCCACATGCAGCTTTTCTCAACAGGGTGGAGTCAAAGGCTTTTCGTCTCATCAACTCTCCTCTTCTATCTGATTCCCTTCAACCTCCATCTCTTTGCCGCGCTGTTGCCTCTTTATCTCTCTTCTATCGCTACTTCAACGGTCACTGTTCCTCTGAGCTATAGCATCCCTCCACCTCTGCGATGGGCACGTAGCACCCGTCTAGCAACAAACTCTTATCCCTTTTCTGTTCAGCTCTCTAATGTAAGAGTTAACCGTTACTCCCAAGTCCTTCATTTATGCAACTGGTCAACTCTGGAACTGTCTTCCTCTGTCTGTATTCCCCACTTTCTATGATCTCCAGTCTTTCAAACGCAGTGTGTCCAGGCATCTCGAAATGAATGGATCTTGAATTTGGCTCTCTTTCATGTTGTTTTTGTTTTTTTCTTGGAAGGAACAGTATGTGGGCCCATGGCCTTTGGTTCCTTCTTGCTTTCATAAAAAAAAAAAATGCAACAGTTTCTTAGTGCCCAGGTGGATGCCATTGTCAGAGTGCAGGTGGGTCATGGCATTGAGGGCGGTGTTGGGGTTGAGTACTATGTGTCTGGACTGGGTGAACAAGTGGTCGCCTTGCTGGTGTAGTTTTATGAATATCTGGGTTGGCATCCAGCTGGGACGATCTTTGTTGTGCCACTGGTGGAGCAGGCTGGGCTCGGCGTGGGTGGAGTTGACTGGTAGTCGGGACAGGGCATCGGCATTGGTGTGTAATTTGCTGGGACGATAGTAGATTTCGTAGCTGATTTCTTCCAGGGCCTCTCTCCACCAAATGAGTTGGGCGTTGTGGGTGTTTGACTGGCGCAGCCACTACAGAGATTGGTGGTCGGTTATGATGGTGACCTGTGTGCCAGAAAGGTAGGCCCGGAAGAGTTCCAATATCCATATGATGCCCAGGCATTCTCGTTTAGTGGCAGCATAGTTTTTCTTGGCCTAGTTGAGGGTGTGACTGGCACAAGTGATAATGTGTTCTCGCCCCTCTTGCACCTGTGCGAGGACGGCGCCGATTGCCACTAGGGACACGGCAATGTACAGCCGGAAAGGTACGGTGTAGTCGGGGAATGTGACGATTGGGGCGGTGACGAGCTTGTTTTTCAGAATATTGAAAGATGTGATCCGATCGTCAGCCCAGATAAAAGGCTCACCTTTTTTTGTCATGTCATGAAGGGGCTTGGCAATGTTGGCAAACCCTTTGACAAAGCGCTGGTAGTATGATGTGAGCCCCAGGAAGGCGCATACTTTGTGAACGTCTCGTGGTAGGGGGAGATTTGCGATAGCACGCAGCTTGTCGGGGTCAGGTGCGATGCCTTCCTTTGAGATAACATGCCCAAGGAAGGCAACGGAGCGTGCAGCCAGGACGCACTTAGAGGGCCTGAGCTTGAGTCCTGCCTGGCGAATATGTAGGAAAACTTGTTTGAGGCGTTGTAGGTGGTTGGCCCAGGTTTGACTGAAGATGATCACATCATGTAGATAGGCCAGGCAGATTTCCCAGGTGAGGCCACTGAGGACGGACTCAATTAGGCGGGAGGAAGTAGCTGGGGCATTGCAGAGTCCAAATGGGAGAACGTTGAATCGTAGTGCCTGCCATTGCTAGTTGAGAAGATTGACTTGCCTCTGTCCTTGGGATGTATGGGGGCTTGCCATTATCCTGATTGTAGGTCCAAGATGGAGAACAATGATGCTCCATACAGGGAGTCGAGGGAGTCGTCAATTCTTGGTAGGGGTGGTGTCCTTGGTCGTCACCTCGTTAAGTCGTCTATAGTCCACACAGAAGCACACTGTGCCGTCTTTCTTTTTAACCAGGACGATTGGGGAGGACCATGGGCTGGTGGAGGGTGATATGATGCCAGCATCGAGCATTTTCTGTACCTGTCGGTCTTCCTCAGCCCGCTGTTTGGGATTTTTTCATTGTGATGGTTGGCGAATAGGTGTTCCTGTAGTGTGGATTTCATGCACCAGGTATGTGTTGTGGCTGATGTCTGCTGGTCCTGACGCGAATAGATCTTGGAAGTCCAGGAGTAGGTGTCGGAGGCTGTCGGCTTGGTGTGGTGAGACGTGACCGGGTAGGGGAGGTAAGGTGGCGGGGGAGGAGGAGGGGTGCACAAGGCTCGGCCTCTTCCATTTCCCCAGTGACTAACTCTTTGGGGAGGGTGAGAGGGGTGGTGGAGAGATTTGAGATGCATATTGCCCCAAGGTGAAGGGGGAGGAAGATGGGGGACAGTAGGCAGGAGGAAAGGGCCCCAGATGGTAAGTCCGGGGAGAACAGGACGGTGGTTCCAGTAGGCCTGTTCAGGTGGAGGCAGACTTCGTGCTGATGGGGGATGGTGGGGGCAGAGGCGATGGCTGTGGGGAAGGTGGGGTGGGGAGGTGGTGCAGGGGGGTGAAGGGGGTTGTTAAGGGGCGGAATGGGGGGGCACAAGGGAGGGTTGTGGGGTGAAAGGGTGTGTGTGCATGTGCAGAATGGCTGAAGGGGCTCTGGAGACTTCTGTAAATAGAGACGTCTTTTGTGACAGTCGATATTGGTGTGTAGTTTCTGTAGGAGGTCCAGTCCCAGGTAGCCATCATATGCACGGCAGGTGGAGTTGAACATGATGAATTTATGCTGGGATGAAACTTGTTGGTTAGTGTTGGCACGCAGCGCCTGGGTTTCCCAACGTATTAGCAGGGGGCCATCCCCCGTATCCAAAAGGTGGGCTGAGGTGGGGAGAAACGGGCCAAAAACCGATTTGTGGTGGGAGTAGAAATGAACGTAGAGGCATGCTTTGGCTGCTCCCATGTCCACCAGTAGTCTCGCTTTTACCCCATTCAGCCTCATCTTGTCGTAGACTGGGGGTCGGTACTTTTGTGAGGTGCCCTCCGCAACTATGCGGAGGTGCGGGGGCAGGCCTGAAAATCCTTCGGGATTTTGTCCTCTTCTTCAGGTTCCCCGTCCCCAGGGTCAATGCTGTCGGTGGGGGTAGCGCCCTCTGGGTCCAATAAGAAGATCTTTTGGCGCCCCTGAGTGGTTGCTCTGCGCCGGGCAGCTTTTCATTGTTCACAGATGTCGTGTAGGGGACATCTGTGGCTGCACACAGAGAACTCCCACTTGTTGATGGAGATAACCTTGTTGTTTTCTCTGGGAGGAGGCCACCTTTTGGTAGGGTGTGCCCTGGGTATGGTGGGAGTTGTTAGAGGGCTTGGATTGGTTGAGGGCATCCGTGGCTTGTGGTGTGATGTAGGTCTCTTGGTGGAGAATTTACTGAATTTACTGACGGCACTAATGTGCTGCAAGGTGTGACAGGTGGCCAGAAGACGTCTCACCAGCTGGATGACCTTATCAAGGTCTCCCGTGGAGTCATGAATGGTGAAGAGTTCCTTGATGATACCTGGGAGGATCTTTAATAGGGTGTTGAATACATGTTGGTCCTGGGTCGCTGTGTTGGCGTCCAGGTATGTGGTAGTGATGAGTCTCCTGGCCTGGATGAGTGTGTCGTCCAAGTTGCTGTCAAAGGTGAGGGAGCCTAGCTGTGATAGAGATAAGACTGTCCCTGAGGATGGCGTGACTGCCTGAGTCACGATCTGAGTGAAGTTGGCCCACGTCAGCTCTGGGATGATTTTGGATGCGATGCTCACTTGCACCCCAGCGATGGCCATCAGCTGCACCAGGGGTGTAGTCCTCATGGGCCACGGCTCTCCATTGATGGCCACCAGCTGCACCAGTGGGCGTGTGATAGCCACCAGCCGCACTCCGCCTACAGTCAGCTAGGGGTGCGGACCCTCAGTGACGGCCACCAGCCACACGAGGGAGGAGACGGCCACCAGCCGCTCTGCTCTCCACGCCCTAGGGGACTCAGCGACAGCCACCAGCCTCGCCGAGGAGGTAACGGCTACGTGCCGCCCCTCGCCCCCTACCCCGGTGCCTTCCCCTCCTGAGGATTTCCCCGGCTCGCCCAACTCCACCTGTGGCTGTTCGAGTTTCCTCACCCCTTCCCTGCCCAAGAACACTCTCCCAGAGGAACAGCAGCTGGAGGAGGCCTGGAGAGGTTCCCTGAGACCTGGGGTCCACACCCTATAACCGGGTCCCTGGCAGCTCCCGACCCTGATGGACTCTTCACGGACGAAATGCCACAGTACTTCCCTGATGGAGGCCCAGCCGAGGAGAGACCGCAGCCCCTGGACCAGCTGAGACGTCCCCAGGACCCTGGGGCGTGACGATCCCTGCTCCACTCGACGATGCCCCACATGGCAGAGTAGGCACCGACAGGTGCGCCTGCTTTCCCTGTTCAGGCCCAACTCTTAGGCCCAGCCCTTGGGCCCCCCAGTGACAGGCGCCCCCACCACGCTGCCCCACAGACCACTCACAGACGACGAAGGCCCCCGGAGGAGAAACAGCCCGGCCTCCTGACGAAGGCCGCCACCCCTGGGCCATCCTTGACAACCGGGCCCACCTCAGAAGCAACGCCGGCTATGTTACCTGCCCCAGGGTCTTCCGGCCCTGTCCGTTGTATTAAATTATTTCCTGTGTATAGAGTGCCACTGTATGTATTGTGTCCAGAGTGAGAATTAAGGTAATACACGTGTAAGGTCTGTTGCCCAGTGTTTTTATGCCCTGTTCCTTTTAGTTGCCCTATGCTTACCCAGCCTGGTCTTGAAAGAGGATCCCGCTCTAAGCGCCGTGTCTAGGGGAGCAAGTAGTCATCCCTTAAACCCACCACACAACACTGGTGGCAGCAGTGGTTCTTGACTCAGTGGGTGGCAACAAGGAACAAGGGAAATCACGGCAAAATGGCGACAAAACCCCACATTCAAATACCTAAATTCGACACTGACCAATACGACATCCACACTTAC
Organism: Birgus latro; assembly: GCA_018397915.1. Lineage (NCBI taxonomy): Eukaryota > Metazoa > Arthropoda > Malacostraca > Decapoda > Coenobitidae > Birgus > Birgus latro. The sequence continues at coordinate 34,825 of JAGKTI010001880.1, read as the reverse complement.
CTAGAACTAGTTAAACCACTTTTGGCCATAAGGTTCGATACAGATAGACAAAGAATAGCAGTAACCCTGCCTCTGCTGGAAAAAGCAGTAGCCACTACTGCACCAAAAATTGTCCTGGAGCCGACATGGGCGGAATTCACCCAACTAGTGACCCAAGCAGTCACCCCTTCTTTAGGGAAAGTCGTGGCATTGTCACAGCTCGACTCCCTAACCTACAACAGAAACCTCGACGACTCACTCGTCCAGGCCACGTGACTCGTCATCGCCACATACGCGGGGTACAGTAAGAAAACCCGGGAGCAACATGTCTTCAACACCCTGGTCAGGATCCTCCCTAGTGGTATAAGGGAGCACTTCCCCATACACGACCCCACGGGAGACTTGGACAAAAATATCCAACTCATACGTTGCCTCCTGGCCACCCGTACCACCCCACAACAGATCGATGCTGTGAGCAAATTCCCCACACAGAAAACAGAAACAGCGCTGCCACTCAACCCTCGGCCACCTCCAGTCCAGCCAAATCCTACACCAACACTTAATATTCCCAGGGCTCACCCCTTAAGCAAGTGCCCCGACACCAGAGAAAGCAACTTGATTTCCATTAATCCTTGGGAATTCACAGCATGCAGCTACAAATGCCCCCTCCATGACATTCGGGAGCAGCTCAAGCCTGCCCGACGCAAGACAACCACCCAGGGACGCCGTAAGTTCTCATCCCTGGATGACGAGGGCACCAAGGACGAAGCCCCAATGGCCACCTTCATCAACCCCGGGGACACGGAACCCGAGGACGACGATACACCCCAGCAGCTGGAATTTTAGGCCCGCCCCCGCACCTCCCCACGCTGGCGGAGCCCACCTCACAGAAATACCGCCCCCCAGTCTATAGCAAGATGAGACTGAATGTGGTAAAGGCGAGGCTTCTGGTTGATACGGGAGCAGCCAGGTCCTGCCTCTACACTCACTTTTACTTCTGTCATCATTCCACCTTCGGCTCACTTTTCCCCACCTCAGTTCACCTTGTGGATGCGGGAGATGGCCCCCTACCCATACGAGGGGAGACTCAGGCCCTACGTGCAGACACCCACCAACAGGACACCAATTCATCATTTTCGACTCATCCTGCTGTGCATACGACGACATACGACGGATACCTGGGGCTGGACCTCCTTCAAAAACTCCGAACAAATATCGACTGCTACTAGCGTCGCCTTCAATTTAATCAGCCTCTGGACTCCAGCCCCCAGCCTCTCTGCACGTGCGTACCCCCCTCTTCCGCCCCCTCCCCTAGCCCTCCCCCCTTCCCTCCCACTCTTCCTCACCCCACCTTCCCCACTACCATCGCCTCCAACCTAACCATCCCCCCTCACCACGAGGCCTGCATATGCTTAAATAGACTCACCGGGACCTCAATCCTATTCTCCCCAACTTTACCCCTCCGGAACCCTTTCCTCCTGCTTAATCTCCCCCCCCTTCCCCCCCCCCCCCCACGACTCGGTGCGCATCGCGAATGTCTGCCCAGAGGATTAGTGGTGGGAGGAATGGAAGTGGCTGAGCCCTGCACACCTCCGTGCTCCCCCCTCTCCTTTTTTTTTTTTTTTTTTTTTTTATATGTCTAACCCAGGGAATAGGCTTTCACAGCCTGCTATCAAGGCCCAGCAGTCCTCCTACATACCATACACCTTCTACATGTCACCACTTCGGCGTTGACACCCACCGTCCATATTGAATACATGGTAGGGCTGTCTCATACAGGACTGGTGTATTGGTATTAGCGGAGGTATTTTTACGACATGTTGGCGGGTCCTCTGGTAGATCGGTAAAGCCTGCATTAATGAAATTCAAATCCTTAAACTGTTCCCTGCCCCAGCGGGGATTTGAACCTGGGTCCGTTAGGACTGCAAGCCACCTCTCTACCGATTAAGCCACCACCTCGCCCCCCGCCTCCTCACCTCTCACCCCACCAAGCAGACGGCCTCTGACACCTACTCCTGGACCTGTTCGCATCAGGACCAGCAGACATTGGCCACACAACCATCCTGACCCATGAGATCCACACGGAAGGACCACCCATTCGCCAACCATCGAGGCGAAAAAAAAATCTAAACGAGCTCAGGAGGACCGGCAGGTCCAGGAAATGTTAGATGCTGGCGTCATCTCACCTTCAACCAGCCAGTGGTCCTCTCCTGCCGTTTTAGTAAAAAAGAAAGATTTTGTGTGGATTATCGACAACTCAACGATGTCACCACCAAGGACGTGTTCGCCAATGCCCAGGATCGACGACTCCCTCGACTCCCTCCACGGGGCGTCATGGTTCTCCACTTTAGACCTCGTCAGGATATTGGCAGGTCCCAGTCCATCCTGACTATCGAGGGAAAGCAGCTTTCTCCACGAGGAACGGGAAGCATTTCGAGTTTAACGTTCTTCCCTTCAGACTCTGCAACACCCCTGCCACTTTCTCCTATCTCATGGAGTCCGTACTCAGTGGTCTCACCTGGGAGACGTGCCTCGCCTACTTGGATGACGTCATCGTTTTCAGCAAGACCTGGGATGGTCTTTCTGCATATCCGACAAGCTGGGCTGAAATTCCGATCCTCCAAATGCGTCCTGGGGGCACGTTCCGTTGCCTTCCTGGGGCATATAATCTCCAAGGAAGGGATAGCTCCCAATCCTGATAAGTTCCGCGCCATCGCGGACCTCCCATTACCAAGAGACGTACGCGAATTCCGGGCTTTCTTGGGGCTCACCTCCTACTAGAGACGGTTTGTGAAAGGCTTCGCCAACATCGCCAAGCCCCTCCATGATATGACCAGAAAGGGCGAACCTTTCACCTGGCCGAAGGAAAGGATCTCTGCCTTCAACACCCTAAAAACTCATCTCATCTCCATCCCCATTGCTGCCTTCCCCAATTACACCTTGCCCTTCCGTATTTACATGAATGTCTTCTTGGTAGCGATCAGCGCCATCCTCGCCAGGTCCAGGAAGGGCAAGAGCATATCATCACTTGTGCCAGCCGCACCCTCAACCAAGCCGAGAAAAATTATGCTGCCACTAAGCGGGAATGTCTCGGCATAGTTTGGGCACTCGAGCACTTCCGAGTCTACCTATCTGGCATGAAAGTCACGATCATCATAGACCACCTATCCCTCCAGTGGCTCCACCAATCCAACACCCAGAATGCACAACTTACCCGGTGAAGCGAGACACTAGAGGAGTTCCATTACGAAATCTCCTACTGCCCCGGCAAACTCCACACCAATGCCGACGCCTTGTCCCAACTGCCGGTGCATTCCATCTGCACGGAACTGGATCTCGTTTGGCGGTGGCGGAACCAAGACCACCCCAGCTGGATGCCCCCCCACATCTTCGCCAAACTCCATCAACAAGGCAACCATCTGTTTACCCTGACAGGACACACCGTGCTCGACCCTGAAACCTTCCTGGACACCATGACCCATCTCCATTCCAACAACGGAATACACATGGGCACCAAAAAAACTACTGCAGGTGTTTTGGGACACCTACTGGACCACTGCCCCCTCCACCCTGGCCCAACAAGTGGTCCAGGCCTGCCAGGCCTGCACACTGGGCAAAGACATCACCCACACACCCAGGACAACCGGAAAAATTACAGCCCACAAGCCCTGGCAACTACTGGCCGTGGATGTAGTAGGCCCCTTACCCCCTCAAGCCGGCTGCTGATACATAATCACGTTCGTGGACACCTACTTTAGGTTCCTCATCGCTTGCCCGGCCAAGGAACACCACAACGTGGCAGTAGCTGAAGCACTCGTCCGCCACATCTTCCCGTATTTCGGAATTCCCCAGGCGCTGCATTCCGACAACATGCCGGAATTCACCAGCAAAGTGTGGCAAAATCTCGCCACCATATTTGGATATGAGATCTCCCACTCCTCTCCCTACTGGCCCCAGGGGAACAGAATGTGCGAGAGAAGTCATTGCACCCTCCTCAGCCAAGTGCGAACCCGCATAGAAGAAACAAAAAATGAAGACTGGCCCACCCACATGAAGATCATACAGTGGGGAATGAATTCCTGCCCCCGAGACGGAATCTCCCCCCACGAATGCGTCTTTGGGGACGCCCCCCTTCTCCTACCCCTTCGACATCACCTCAACCCCCCCACCAGGGTCCCCGACGTCCGACCCCCTTCACCATCTCAAAAGAAGGCTACACCACCTCCAAAAACAACAGGACTTGCTGCCGGACACCATCCCATCTAACCCCTACAAGCCGGGAGATTTAGTAGTGGTGGCTCAACTTCCAACCCCCAACAAGCTAGCCCCTTGTTTCACGGGGCCTTACACAGTCAGCCACGTCCCCAACCCCTACCAAGTCACCATATGTCACACCTTCCGCACCTACCGCAACAGACACGTGTGACCCTACACAACAGTCGCATCTCTTCCCACCTCACAACCGACACTCACCAGCCCTGCCGCCTCGCCATCCCCCACAACCCCTAGCTCTCCCTCTGACTCATACACTCTATACCTCACGGCTTCTTCCTCCTCTGTGCCTTTCCCCGCCCCCTCCTTCCCCCCTATGACCTCACCACATTCCCCCTCCCCCTCCGCACCTGCCTCTCCTACTCCCGCTGCCGCATCACCTCCCCCACCCCATTGCACCACACACCTTCACCGCCTCACACAACACCACGCCAAACAAGTCACCCACCACCCCCGGCCACACCACCATGTCCCAAACACCCTACACCCACCGACCTGCCACTCAGTACGCCCATACCACCCCTGAACACTCAAGTTGCCTCACCACCCACTCCACGCACACCACTGCCCCAACCACTGACACTCACCACCACCACATCCCACGACCTCCCCCATCACTCACTGTCCACACCCAAACTCACCACCACCGTCACCAGATCAGGGCAAGTCTCCCGCCCTCCCCCTCGATACACGAACACTAGGGTTATGACTAAAAAACTTTTTTCAAAACTTTCATTTTCCTGATGTTGCATTTGATGAACTTTTACCCATAGATCACTTTTATGAAGTTCATTTCATTGGATCATGAAAAAACTTCCCGCACCTAGCACCACATCACTTTTAAAAATACATGAGAATACAAAATACTATTTACAAAATAACATAACAAGAAAAGAATTAACAAGTATCATGAAATACCAAGGAAATATATACGAATGAATATTGCTGAAATATATTATTAAACAATAATTAAAAGAAATAAAAAAAACAAAGGTAAAATAGATAAAATTGTTTGATCAGTGGCCCTTTAGTGTTAAATCTGTGAACTCATTTCTATTGTTTACATTATAAGTGGGTCACGCTGACATTAACAGTGCACTGCATATTATTTGTAAGGGATCTCAATATTAGTTGTACTGTAATTGCTATTGTTGTTTTGTATTATTAAATTGTTGAATTTTAAAAGGACTGCATTTGTCGTCCATTGCAGCCAGACTGTTTTAGGACTTGCAACAAGCAGCTTAACCAAACCGATTTGATGTTTAAAACTGTGTAAATGTATACTGTATAGTTGTTCAAATCACATCATTCATACAATTTTGCTTTCTTTGCAGTATTGCTGTGGAAAATTTGCTGTTGAGTGCTGCTTTTTGGAAATATGTCCTTGCAAAGTAAAATGTCAAAATCAGCAGTGAAACAGTATGATGATTTGCAAAATGCATATATGGGAACAGAAGTGATACCAGAGTATGAGAACCTTGGCTGGAGAGATGATTTTAAATTCCTTTTTGAGGTTTGTGAAGCATACAAGTTTTACAAAACGGAGGAAAAATAGCCTCGCATCAAATGGCACAAGCTGCCATCACTTCACAGTGCCAGGTGGAACTCACGAGGAATTTTTGCACTTATTGCATTTTTCCTTCTTCCTAATTGGCGAGAACAGCTGGGGGTTACTTGCGATTTCATTGCAACTACATGGTCGCGGGCCTGGTTTTCTAACCAACACTATTCAGAGACTTATTATGAAGACCTGTTGTGAGCAATATCCAAAGTTAAGTGTCCCAAAGCTGTGAAATGCTTCTCTACTCACTGGAAAAAGGAACCATCAGTGCTTGATGTGCCTCGCTCCAACATAGTAGCTGAGAGAGCTGTAAAGTTGATGGAGGAGGTTCGTTCTACTTGCAAAACAGACAAATATCTTAACAGCAAATTTATTAACACTAATACACAAATCTGAAAAAAAAAACTATTAAAAACACTACAAATACTATATGTACTCATTTTCATGTATTCCTCATGTGTATTGTATGTAAAACTGACATGTTATAATAAAGAGTGTTTGAGAAGCTAGGTGTTTTAATGTGAAATATGACACTGTCTTAGGTGCGGGAGGTTTTTTCAAGGTCTAGCAAAATCAAAGTCATTTTTGTGAGTTTTAGGTAAAAGTTCATCGTTTAGAACCCCAGGCTAATAAATTTGAGATTTGTCATAACCCTAACGAACACCTCTTCACCCCCACCACCAACGACACCTACACCACCAAACACAACCCCCATGACGTACCGCACACACCAAGTCCTGTGGAAAACTCCACCAAGCCACCTCCCAAGGGACAGCTCCGACTCCTCCCCTCACCAGCGGCATAAAACGCCAGCCTCCTCACCGGTGGCTAGCAATCAGCCAGAGCCCACCAACACCTCACAACCACCAACCATGAAGATCCGCCGCATCATTTGGGCTCCCACCCAAAGAAAAAAATGACGCATCAGGGGAACACTCCACCTACTTCACCTCCTTCGGGAGTCTACCCAACCCTCAACGTTCTTCATCACATACTCGCATCAACACAAACTCGATGCCATCACCTCCCACTGGACTTCCCTCCTCCACCACCTCACACCACAACACCAGACCACCACCACCCACACATACCACCTCCAGGCACGGGGACGTGACTTCTCCACCAACGGTGGTGAAATACACGCCACCAAAACGCCCCACCTGAATACGACACCCACCCTAGGAAGAGACAACCGAGAGGTAAATACAGTGAGCGCAGGCTCAGCGCGAGACGGGCCTACCTGTACCTTTCCCCTATGCCCCTCTCATGCTCAGGTGCCTCAACACCAAGGTAGCAGTCACGGCGCACTACATCTCAGCCGGACCAGCCCTCACTAGCTTCAGGGTGGGGCTATTCTCATTGCCCCAGATAGCACCCAGGAGATGGCCACCAGCCGCTCACTCGCAGTTTCCTTCCCTCACTCACACCAGGTGGTGGTCACCAGCTGCACATGGTGAGAGACGTCCACCAGCTGCTATAGCACTAAAAACCCTTCAGGGAAGAGGGCCTTGGTGACGGCCACCAGCTGCACATGGGCAGAGACATCCACCAGCCGCTCTAGCACTAAAAACCCTCCAGGGAAGAGGGCCTTGGTGACAGCCACCAGCCGCACCACCGGGCGGGCGATGGCCACCAGCCACACCTCCAGCAGAAGGGACTCAACTTCGGTGACGGCCACCAGCCGCACCAGCAGGGAGGTGACGGCCACCAGCCGCATTATCCCTGTGGCCTATCTGGGAAGTAGGACCTCGGTGACGACTACTAGCTGCACATCAGTGACGGCCACTAGCCGCACCTCGGTGATGGCCACTAGCCGCACCTTGGTGATGGCCACTAGCCGCACCAGGGGTGTAGTCCTCGCGGGGCACGGCTCTCCGGTGATGGCCGCCAGTCACACCAGTGTGCGTGTGATGGCCACTAGCCGCAATCCGCCCACAGCCAGCCAGGGGCATGGGCCCTCAGTGAGGGCCACCAGCCGCTCCGCTGTCCGTGCCCTAGGGGACTCAGCGACAGCCACCAGCCGTGCTGAGGAGGTAACGGTTACGTGCCGCCCCTCGCCCCCTACCCCAGTGCCTTCCCCTCCTGAGGATTTCCCCGGCTCGCCCAACTCCACATGTGGCTGCTCGGGTTTCCTCACCCCTTCCCTGCCCAGAAACACTCTCCCGGAGGAACAGCAGCTGGAGGAGGTCTGGAGAGGTCCCCTGAGACCTGGGGTCCACACCCTATAACCTGGTCCCCGGCAGCCCCCGACCCTGACGGACTCTTCATGGACGGAACGCCGAGGTACGCCCCTGGCGGAGGCCCAGCCAAGGAGAGACCGCAGCCCTCGGACCAGCCGAGACGTCCCCAGAACCCTGAGGCGTGACCTCCCCTGCCCCACCCGATGATGCCCTGAACAGCAGAGTAGGCACCAAGTGCGCCTGCTCTCCTTGTTCAGGCCCAGCCCCCCGGCCCAGCCCTCGGGCTCCTCAGTGACGGGCGTCCCCACCACGCCACCCCACAGACCACTCCTGGATGACCCAGCAGTAGCCGGCCTCCTGATGAAGGCCCCCGGAGGAGCAGCAGCCCGGCCTCCTGATGAAGGCCACCAGCCCTGGGCCATCCTCGACAACCGAGCCCACCCCAGAAGCAACGACGGCTACGTTACCTGCCCCAGAGTCCTCCGGCCCTGTCCATTGTATTAAATTATTTCCTGTGTATAGTGTGGCACTGTATGTATTGTGTCCAGAT
>JAGKTI010001880.1:0-16953 GCA_018397915.1 Birgus latro | reverse complement strand
GCTAAAACTCAACAAAACACAGCTATTATATCATGGGAAAATGGGCAAAATACGGAAGAAAATATTGCACGGAATGGGAAAAAGAACCAGAACTGAAAAACTGGTTGATGAGTGTTCCTGGAGATGACTCTAAAGCTGCCTGCAAGTACTGTAAAACCGAGATTAGGGCACACCATTCTGACCTAATATCTCACACGAAAACAGAGAAGCACAAGAAAAACTCAGCTCCTTTCTCAAATGCTAGAAGTTTATATCAAACAGGAATTGAGAAAAAGACAATTGATAACTCAGTAAAAGTGACTGAACTAAAAATTGCCTCACAGATTGCTTGCCATTCCAGCATTAGCACAGTAGACCACTTAGGAGAAATTATTGCTGATGTGTCGTCAAAAAACATCAACATCCACAGAACTAAGTGTACAACGCTTATCAATAAAGTTTTAGGACCATCAGTGAGAAATTATTGCTGATGTGTCATCAAAAAACATCAACATCCACAGAACTAAGTGTACAACGCTTATCAATAAAGTTTTAGGACCATCAATGCTAGACGATCTGAGCAGAGACATCGGAAATAATTCATATTCCATACTCATTGATGAGGGCACAGACTTTGGCATAAAATTTAATTTGGAAGCAGCAACAGCAGCACAGTCAGGCGTGGATGCAGCGACCATCACGGACGTTAAGAAACGCTGCAGAGACTATATCATGGAGCTACTAGGGCAATTACGTAAGAGGCTTCCTTCTAACTTCAAGGTATTGAAAGACCTCTGTAAGCTCTCCCCAGATGAACTGTTTGCTGCGCAAAAACCAAAGTTACACGAACTTTCATTCTTGCCACTGTGTGACGGAGACTTAGGAAAACTGGACAGTCAGTGGAATCGGGTAACAAGTACTGATTGGTGCATGAAAGATACGAGAGATCCAGAGCTGTTCTGGATAACTGTATATAACCATACAGATTCGTGCGGAGAGAGGGACTTCCAAGAATTAGGCAGTTTTGTTTTATCCCTACTATCATTGCCAGCTAGCAATGCTGCAGTAGAGAGGGTTTTCTCTCAATATAATTTAGTGAAAAGTAAATTAAGAAACAGACTGTAGCATGAAACAGTTGAAAACACTCTTCATGTTAGAGCATATATGCAGACATAAAATGTGTTGTAATGAATTCACACCAAACAAAATGATGTTAGCAGATTTCTCATATGATGTAATGTACACAGCAAAGAAACACAGTTATGATGATCATATAGATTTTTTAATAACATAAGTGTGATGGAAAGTTGGCTTGGGGAAGAGAAAGTACCTTCACCTACATGTTGCACTACCTAGTGTGAAGATAAGTATATTTCCACTGAAGCATTGTTGTTTTATGGGCAATATTGTATTTATGGTAAATAAAGAAAGTTGATGTGAATCGAGTGATCATTTCAAGCCTTAATAGGGATCTATATATGAATTATTAATATAAAACACTAATTTCGCATAATAAGAGAATTTTTAAAATAATTATTGGTGTTGGGCTACTTTTGGGCTGGTTTTCAGTTGGGTTTCCGCGGGTATAGCTGGGTGAGACTTGGCAACACTGATGTGACTCCACATGCTCCTCTCAAATAACTCATTTCCACTGCTCTCACTCTTGACCTGTGAATTCCATATGTTAGAGTTGGTATCACAACTGTCATGTAACAACACTTTCACTTCCATGCTCACCTCCCAATTTCTTATCACTGCTTTCAACGAACCAGCAACCTTCCTTCCCTGCTGCACCCTTTCAAGCACTTCACCCTCCAGACTTCCATCCTTACCCATCACACTACCCAAGTACTTAAATGCACTCACATTCTCCATATCCTCCCCATCCAATCTCACTGTACATTCACTGGCTTCACTTCTCTCGAAGACCATCACCTTACTCTTCCCTACATTCACCTTTAGATTCCGTTTCTTACACACTCTCCCAAACTCATATACCAAGCCTTGCAGCTCCCCTTCGTCTTCGCTCAACAACACAGTATCATCTGCAAACAACAGTACAGGGAGATTCCAAACACTGCCCTCTCTCACTAGGGCCACTCCAACATCCACTGCCCGACCTTTTATCTTTATATATATATATATATATATATATATATGCTGAGAAGGTGTATGACAGGGTTGCAAGGTCCTAGAGAGAATGGGCGAGTTCGAGGTACATCAACGTTGTTAAATGTTTGAGAACACTAGGCGGTGTATAGCCTGGGTGATACAGAAACAGGGTGGATTGAGAGTAAGAGAGATAAGAGATTAAAAGGGATTAAAGAATCCCCCGAGCTAGACCTTACAGTGAGATCATATAGCCCCGCTAGGTAACAGGAGGGCGCTACCCCTCCCGGCACGGCAGTCCTGGACGCGGCTCGAACTCGCGACCCCCCGGTCCCGAGCTCGATGCTCTACCTCTGAGCCATCGTGCCCCCGAGAGATAAGAGAGGTGTAAGGTAAGGTTGTGTTATCACCACTGTTAGGTGTGTATACAGAAGAATTAGCAGTGAGAATAACAAGTTTGGTTTAGGAAAATGGGTTGGGAATGAGGTCCTGAGCAATTTGATGTATGCAGATGATGAAGTCATCTTGAATGAGTGTAATGAAAATTTGCAAAGAATGGTACATAGTATGGAAAAGCTATGTTGGGGTTTGGTAATGAAGAGCCAGGTGTTGGTGATGATCAGCGTTATGCTGCGTGTGAAAGGCACGACTTCTCGTCCCTTAGACACGGAGCCTAGAGCGGGGTCCTCTTTTCTAGATCAGGTTGGGTATCTTAAGGCAACTAGAGGGAACAGGGCATAAAAAACTCAGGGCAACAAACCTTACACGTATACTACCTCAATTTGTACACCAAGTCAAATACAGACAGTGGCACACTTTACAAGGAAATAATAAATACACAAATAGGACAGGGCCGGAGGACTCTGGGACAGGTGGACGGGGCTTGCTGTTGGGTGAGGCCCGGAAGTAGCAGAAGACCCAGGGTTGGCGGCCTGCGTCAGAAGGCCGTCGGTCGTCGGGGCGTCCGGAGGGGCCTTCGTCAGGAGGCCGGACTGCTGGTGTTCGTCTAGGGCCTCGTCAAGAGGCCGGACTGTTGGTGTTCGTCTGGGGCCTCGTCAGGAGGCTGGGCCATAACTGGGTCATCCGAGAGTGGTCTGAGGGCGGCGTGATGTGGTCATCCTTCCTGAGGGGGCCCAGGGGGGTCGGGCCTAGGGGCTGGGCCCGAACAGGGAGAGTAGGCGCACCTGTCGGCACCCATTCTGATGGGCAGGAGGTCGTTGGGTGGGGCTTGGAAGGTCACGCCCCAGGGTCCTGGGGTCGTCTCGGCTGGTCCGGGGACTGCAGTCTCTCCTCTGCTGAGCCTCCATCAGGGGTGAACTGTGGCAGCTCGGTGGTAAAGAGCCCGTCAGGGGTTGGGACCGCCGAGGGGCAGGCTGGAGAGCTAGGACCCCAGGTACTAGGGGGCCTTGCCAGGCCTCCTCCAGCTGTTGTTCCAGGGGGAGGGTGTCCCTCTTTGGAGAAGGGGCGAGGATACCCGAGCTGCCACAGACAGACTCCAGCAGGCCCGGGAAATCCTCTGGTGGGGAAGGCACTGGGGTAAGGGACGAGGGGTGGCACGTAGCTCTTCCCTCCCTGGAGCAGCTTGTGGCCGTCGCCGAGTCCCCTAGGACACGAAAGGCTGAGCGGCTTGTGGCCGTCTCCTCCCCCATGCAGCTTGTGGCCGTCACTGAAGGTTCATGCCCCTGGCTGCCTGTGGGCATAGTGTGGCTTGTGTCACTCGCTCATGGGTGCAGCTTGTGGCTGTCACCCAGCTGCCGTGCCCCACGAGGACTACACCCCAAATGTGGCTTGTGGCTGTCACCGGTGTCCTTCTTCCTGGAGGGCCCGCAGGTGCATGGCTTGTGGCCGTCGCCCTCCTGCAGGTGCAGCTTGTGGCCGTCACCCTCCTGCAGGTGCAGCTTGTGGCCGTCACCAGTGTAGGGTCCCTCATGACGGAGGCGTGGCTTGTGGCCGTCGCTGCTCTGGGGGTGCGGCTTGTGGCTGTCACTTGTTCCCCTTCTTTTTCGGGGTTTGAGTGGGAGTGGCTTGTGGCCATCTCCAAGGTGTGGCTCGTGGCCGTCACCTGTGTTGGGTCCCTCCTGACGGAGGTGCGATTTGTGGCCGTCGCTTCTCCAGGGGTGTGGCTTGTGGCCATCTCCAAGGTGTGGCTTGTGGCCGTCACCTGTTCCCCTTCTTTTTAAGGGTTGTAGCGGGAGCGGCTTGTGGCCGTCTCCCCCGTGTGCGGCTTGTGGCTGTCACCCGGTGCAGTGGTGGGGTAGCAGCAAAAGAGCAGTTAGCAGCCGTCTCCTGGGCGCTGGCTGGGACTATCTGAGTAGCCCCACCCTGATCCTGACGAGGGCTGGGAGATGTAATCCGCCATGCCTGGTGATGAGTTACCTGAGTGTGAGAGGGGCGTGCAGAAAAGACACAGGTGCGCCCATCTTGCACTGAGCCCACACTGACTAATTCTGCTCCTTGGTTGTCTCCTCCTGGGGTGGGTGTCTTGGCCAGGTTAGGTTCATGGGGCACTTCGGTAGTCTGCATTTCAATCAGGATGTAAGGAGAAGATGGATATTGGATGGTTAAAGTATTATGAGAATAAATGAAGGTAGGTACTTTGCAATGACTGTGGATGAGAGGGGATGTGAGAAGACAAAAAAATGATAGAATATCTACAGAAAATCAATGGATGGGGAAACTGGGAAGTGTGGCAAACCGTAGAGCTAATAAATGAGGTAGTGTGAGGTGTATGGAAGGGAATGGCAGTGCCTGAACTTTGGTATGGACTAAAAAATAATGGCATGGATGATGAATGACTTAGTGAAGCTGAAGGTGATACAAAATAAGGTAGGAAGGATAGAGTTGGGTTCAAATAGGTATATGGCTGTGGAAGCAGTGAGAGGAGAGGCTGGATGGAGCTCCTTTGAAGAGTGGCGAAAGGGTTGCCGAGAAACAATACAGTAATATTAAAGGCTAGAAAGATTAGGTGACACTATATGAGCAAGGAAAGGTGTTTGAATGGCCAGGCATAATAGAAAATGGAAGAAAATATGTGACAAGTGAACAGAAAGTGTAGAATGTATGCACTGATGAGAGAGTATGAAGTGAGAGAGATATACAGTACTGTACTACCACGTGCAGGACATGCAGAGTAGAGTGGTTTTAGAGTATGGGATCGAACAGTATGCTTGCTGGGAATATATGTAAAAATTAACCAGAATGAGGTACAGTATTTTATGATGAAGTGTGTTCAAGTTAAGAACAAATTCCCTGGAGGTTAATAGTTGAGTGCACAGGTGGAAAAATGCGGGCAGCAAGTTAAACTGGATATGCGAGAATGGTGATCGAATGAGAGTGTTGAACACTTACTGCTATAATAGAACAGAATGCTATTATAGAATGTAGTAGTAGGTAGAGCATGAGACAGCAAAGAGAAGAGGAAGACGTGAGATAGGTGAGGAAAAATAGGGGAAAATAGTGGAAATGTGAGTGGCAGCACTGCTAGGTCTGTGTAGGATGGATGGGTGAACTTTGGTAACAGTTGAAAGTGTAAGTTTTTGGAAAAAGATTGGCAACTGAGGGAGTAAGGGATAAGTGGGAAAGGTTGGGAACATAGTACAATGCCCATAACTCTCTTTATCACTCACAAAGCCCCTTGTTCTCCCCCACCCTTCCATTTTTTGACAGGATGCCCCGAAAGAGTCCCGATTCAAAGGCCACACCTAGCTGAACCCACAACCAAACATTTGGCCATGGCTGAACCAGTGGTTACTGTCACACCAATGACCAAGGTTTTGCAGTCCAATATTTGTTTTATTCTTATGATATTTGTACAATGTTTGAAAAAAAGAAAAAAAAAGAAGAAAAAGCACAAGCAGCTTAAAAGTTGGTTAAACTACTTCCTTCACTCCGATTATATAAGTCTCATTTTATTCTTCATTCCGACAATTTTTTTCACCTCAGGGAAGACTGAACTGTTGATAAAGCCTTCATCAGGCTATCTCCCTTTAGTATCAGGATGTCCTAAAGAGTAAAATCATCATCATATCAAGAATAAAACCAAGACATATAATCGGACTGAAAAGGTTAAGCTCCTGGCATCATACTCACATTCAGAGGTGAAACAGAGTGTTACATGATCTTTCTTTGTTACAGGCTATGAGAATTATTTTACTACTGCTCTCTTAAACTGGAGGAAGGAAGGAAGGCATATAGATCATGATGGTTGGGCAACCACCGTGGAGTGCATAGCTCCACTCACCCTCCTACTCCACCACTCAAGTCCCTTCATACAACCCTTCAGGCAGTGACTACTCTCCCTCTAAGTATCTCCCAATATGAATGATCAGCCTGCTCCAACCATGAGTTCTGTGACCTTCCATTTGGTCTCCTCCACCCACATTACTCTTTCAGAGATCACCCCGCGGGCAGGCTCAGCTTTAGGAAAACAAATCACTTTGCCATACAACTGGAGTTGGGTAATAGGCATTGCCTCAGTCTTATGAAGTAGTCACTTGTTACGTACTGGGGTCCCCAGCTGTACCAGTGATATCCCATGATCCTGCAAAGGCACTGAGTACCAAAGGAGTCAATATGCTACCTCAAGTCACTATTTAGTGTCACTGTCTCAGCCATACAGTAAGACAGGGAGCACCAATGTCTTGAAGATGTGAAGTTACGTGATAGGATCGTCCAATTCTAAATTGAACTGGACACTTGGAAGGAGTGTGCAAGATATTCACAGAAGAAATCTGTGCAGCATGCGAGGTGGTGTGTGGGGTGAAGAGAAGACGAAAGGGGGTTCAGGGAACAGCATGGTGGACTGGAGGTGAGAGAGGCTGTGGCACAAAAGAAGAAAGCATATAATGAGTGGATGAGGAACAGGGGTGTCAAAGAAGTTGAGAGACGGAAGAGAGAGTGATATGTAGAGAGGAGGAGAGAGGTCAAAAGATTAGTAAGAGAGAGTAAGAAGAGAGTGGATGAGGAATTTGGAAGGAATTTGAGTGTAAAGTGGAGGGAATGTAAGAAAATGTTCTGGAAAGACGTAGAGTTTGACAGGGTGCCAACGAAGTTAGTTGGGGTGTGAAAGATAAAAATGGTAGAATACTAGTGGAGATGGGGGAAAAAGTGAACAGATGGAGAGAACACTTCAATGAATTGTTGAACACAGAGAATGAAAGTAATGCAAGTATAAGTGGCTGGGGAATGGCAGGGAGAAGGAGGGTTGTGAGAAGAAAGGAAGAAACCAGTAGGATGGAAGTGGTGGAAGCAATGAAGAAAGTTAAAATGGGGAAAGCCCCAGGAACTGATGGAGTGTGTGGTGAAATGCTGAAGTATGGGGGAGAGATAGTAACAGAATGGATGTGGGAGGTGTGCAGATTGGCCTGGGAGGAAGGTAGAGTCCCAGAGGATAAGTCAGGTATAATTATTCCCCTGTACAAAGGAAAAGGGGAAAAAGAAGTTTGTGGTAATCACAGGGGCATTTACCTTCTTAGTGTAATAGGAAAAGTATATGGTAGGATACCTATTGACAGAGTTAGGGAAATAACAGACAAATCAGTTGGAGAAAGCAGGGAGGTTTTAGGATGGGAAGAGGTTGTGTAGACCAGATATACATTCTTAGATCTTTAGTGGAAAAGTTTCTAGAGAAGGGAAAGAAGTTGTATGCAGCCTTCATGGATTAGGAAAAAGCATATGACAGGGTGGATAGACAAGGATTGTGGAAAGTATTAAGAATATATGGAGTAGATGGGAAGTTGTTGAAGGCAGTGAAGAGTATATATGAGGGTGCTAAGGCCGCAGTGCGTGTGGATGGCAAATTTTGCTGAGTGAATTTTTCCATTTGAAGGTTGGATTGAAACAAGGATGTGTCATGTCTCCATGGTTGTTCAATCTGTATATGGATGGGGTTATAAAAGAGATACAAGGTCAGGCAGTGGATGTTGGAGTGGCCCTAGTGAGAGAGGGCAGTGTTTGGAAACTCCCTGTACTGTTGTTTGCAGATGATACTGTGTTGTTGAGTGAAGACAAAGGGGAGCTGCAAGGCTTGGTAGATGAGTCTGGGAGAGTGTGTAAGAAGCAGAATCTAAAGGTGAATGTAGGGAAGAGTAAAGTGATGGTCTTTGAGAGTAGTGAAGTCAGTGAATGTACAGTGAGATTGGATGGGGAGGATATGGAAAATATGAGTGCATTTAAGTACTTGAGTAGTGTGATGAGTAAGGATGGAAGTCTGGAGGGTGAAGTGCTTGAAAGGATGCAGCAGGGAATGAAGGTTGCTGGTTCGTTGAAAGCAGTGATAAGAAACAAGAAAGTGAGCATGGAAGTGAAAAAGATGCTACATGACAGTATTGTAATACCTACTCTTAACATATGGAAGTGAAGCTTGGACCTTGTTGAAGGGACAGAAGTAAAGAGTTATTTGAGAGGAGCATGTGGAGTCACATGGAGAGACAGACTAACAAATGAGGAAGAGAAGGAGCGTTGTGGTGTGGATGTGGACGTGATAGGAACCACATTAAGGTGGTTTGGGCATGTGGAGAGGATGGAGAGTGAAAGACTGATGAGGAGAGTGTATGTGAGTGAGGTGGAAGGGGGGGAGAAAGGGGGAGGCCAAGGATGAGATGGAGGGATGGAGTGGAGAGGTACAGTGCACTCGCATAACTCACGCATTTCTAACTCACGGTGTCCTTATCTAAGTCACCATTATCACCAAAGTCATGGAAAATGCTCTAACTCGCATTTTTCCACTAGAAAATGACTTATTTCCAAGGAGATGTTTATCTCAAGGTATTGTAGCCACAACTCACGACTGGAAGCCAATCATATTTAAGTACACAGTCCTTGTGATTGTGAAGCCAATCAAAACAATGCTTTCTCCACCCCTGCCACCTATGCCTAGTGGCCAGTACTGCAACTAGGCCTATCAAGCGGGATTTTTAGTCTGCACGTGTACACCTACCTGCGAGCTTCTTCCCTTCATTTTTGTGCTTTCCTGCTTTTTTTGTGCTTCACCATGGCTGAAAACAATCAGGCAAAGAGTTCTTCATCCAAGAAAGGACTGAAGTAGAAGCCACCACTGAGCTACACCCAAAAAACAGAGCTGATTCGGAGGATAAACAATGGCGAGAGGAAGTGTTAATTGAAGAGCTTGCATTTGTGGATATGGCCAAAGAAAAGATCAAAGCATGATAAAAATGAAACAAGGTGAAATGAAATTGTTTTAAATCTTGATGAAGCTGTTGCCTTTTATAAGCTTGCTGAGGAAGCATTAATGCAACAGCAGCATGAGGCATCGTAGGCTAGTGTGCCAAAACCGCTACCCGTCTCTCATCGACAAAAACATTGTCATTAGCAGGATTAAGGTAAATCCTTTTCAGTATTGTTTATTATCATACTAGGATATGTAATATCTTTTAATACTGTTTATTATCATTATAAAATATGCAATACATACTTTTGAGACAGGATGTTAGTGTTATGTGGCATTAAGAGGGGTTCCAGTAATGCTATACTAGGCTACCTGACACCATGGCAGAATCAAATATACTTTCCCCCATATGGTGTTTTTTTTTTAACTCACGTTTTTCCAACTCACGGCGTGAGTTCAGAAGGAAATTACAGTGAGTTAGGCGAGTGCAGTGTATATGAGAGAGGGAGGTGTGAGCTGGGAGCAGAGCAGTGAAATGGCAGGGGACAGAGTGACATGGAGGCGATTTGTTTGTGGCCACCCTGTGCGGGAGTGAGGCGTCTGGCAATTGATAGACAGATAGATAAACATATGTAAGGTGGTGGTGACTATCATCCACTCACTTGATGTAGCGCTGCCCTCTTCTTTCTTCGTCTTTATCATTCTTTTCCTGTCTGCCCTCCTCACTTCCTACTTCCCTCCTCTTTCCCATCTTTTTCTATTGTTTTTCTTTCCTTTTCAGGGGGCTTTACACTGAGTGGCAAAATCTAATGGTTTCCTGTAAGCCAGGAAACCATTTACAATGCTGGGTGGTAACCATATAACCAACCCACACATGTTCCCTATGTGTCAACAAGTGGTTGGCAGAAGGTTAGTGACTCTTCCCATAAATCCACTAACTCAAACACAAAATCGTCACCTCTGACACAATTATGGCACCTGGCAATAAATAGACTGACATTAAATGGTGCAAACTGTCAATATCAAAATGATACACATACATACACAGAAGTATCTTCAGTTTTCAAAAACCTTAAGTGGCAACTTTTTGTTGAGGTCCATTAAATTTGTTTCGTTTTTGAAGGCTCCAACATGCTTCCATGCGTCAGCCTTGGTCACCTAATGGCGGCTCTCCATGCTGCTCGATCTTTGGCAGCCTCCCTGTTCAGTCCCTTAACCCTTAAGTCACACTTAATGACCTCATCCCATGTCTTTCTCGGTCTACCCCTCCCCCAATATTAACACTTCTCACCCTCTGTACCCAGTTATCATCCCCCAGCCTCTCCACGTCCAAACCACGTCAGCCTACCTCTCCTCATCACAACACCAATACACTCCAGTCCCATCCTACCTCTCAACTCTTTCATCGTAAACCCAGCTCCCCCCAGGCCTTGCACGCAGGGACACACTGCACATCCACCTAATCATTGTCATTTTTGTATGTTTAAACCTGCGAATATCCTCTTCCTTTACTGCCCAGGTCTCACTACCATACAGCATCACACTCCTAACACATGCTGCATACAAAGACCCCTTAGAACGTAAGCAGAGTCCTCTCAATGTCAGGAGAGGAACAGCTCCCTGAACTTCTTCCCAACCACTTCTCACCCTAGCAACCGAGCTAGCTCCAGCCCCACCTCCAGCACATAGCATGTCTCCCAAATAACAAAACTCCTCCACACACTCAAGAGGCTCATCTGCAAGTTCAACCCTCTCACGCCTTCTTCCCACCCACTTCTCACCCTAGCAACCGAACTAGCCCCAGCCCTTCTCCAGCATACAGCATGTCTCCCAAATAACAAAACTCCTCCACACACTCAAGAGACTTACCTGCAAGTTCAACCCTCTCACACCTAACAATCTCCACCTGCTCTCCCCGACCTGCTGCACACACGAAATCAGCATTATCTCGGAGTCTACCTCTAATACCACTATATCTCTTGTGCACCCATTTATCACAAACACTACACAAGATGGAATTACTTCCCACACCCTTGTGGCAAACTGCACATGGCCACTCTCCCTCTCCTCTGATTGTACCGCCACCAACCCTAGATATCATCACTTTTGTTTTATCTGCATTTACCCTTAAGCCCTTGTACCCCATACCATCTCTCCACTTCTTAAATCTTTCCTCCGCCTCCTTTTCATTCTCTGCAATCAACACCAAATCATCAGCATACAACATCTCCCACGGGAGTCCATCTCTAAAGTCACGTGAGAGGGCTTCAAGCACCATGATAAACAAGGGACTCAAAACTGACCCCTGATGCACACCAACATTCACGGAAAACTCATCACTCAAAACTTCATTCACTCTTAGTTGGGTGTGAGCATCCATGTACATGGCCATAACCACCCTAACTAGCCACTTTTCCAACCCTAGCTTTCTCATTGCCCACTTCACCACCTCTCTAGGGACTGTCAAAGGCCTTTTCCAAATCAACAAAAACAAAATACAATTCCCTTTTCTTTCCAATATATTTTTCCTGAAGCTGTCGGACAATGAATATGGCATCAGTGGTCCCCCTGCCTGGCATAAACCCAAACTGCATCTCATCGATATTCACTCTTTCTCTAATCATACCTTCTAGAACTCTCTCCATCACTTTCATTATCTGATCTAAGAGCTTTATACCTCTGTATTTCCCCTTTCCAGGGCATCACCCTTCCCTTTGTACACATTTACAATTATGCTCTTTAGCCAATCATCTGGGACAACAAACTCATATATAATCATATTTATCAGGTCAGTGATTAACCTCACCCCAGTATCTTCTGAGGCCTTCAACATTTCGGCAGTCAACCCAGACACACCTGCCGCCTTCCCCACCCGCATCCTGCCTATTGCCTCACTCACAGTAGCAGCGTCAATCAAAGGCCAAGGCCCAAACACAGGATCTGCTGGCTCCAAACCTTCCCTATCCCAATCAAACTCCTCATTCAACAACTGGCTATAATGCTCTCTCCATGCACCTTTAATATCCCCACTGTTCACCACTACTCTTCCTTCATCATTCTTCACACACTGCTCACCTACAATGTCCCGATTATCCCTCTTCACCTGATTTGCCACCCTAAAAATCATATTTTTCCTTTCTCCATGATTTAGATTATCAAGTAAAAGTCTCTGTGACTCAGACTTCGCCCTGTATACCCCTCTTCCAGCCCTGCGCTTGGCAGCCAAGTACTCCTCCCTGTTACCACCATTCTTCCATTCCCGGAAAAGCCTTCTTTTCTCCTTAACTGCAGCTTCTACATCCTCATCCCACCACCAAGTTACTTTATGTCTTGGTGGGCCTCTTGTCCAACCGCATATTGCATCGGTAACTCTCAAGAGGTTGTTCTTAAGGGCTCTATACTGTTCATTAACGCCTCTATCTACGGCTTCCTGTTCAGCCACCACTCTCCTCATCTCACTATAAAAGGCATCCCTTACTGATTGGTTTCCCAGCTTCCATATTTTCCTCCTAGGTACATATGTCCTCCTTCTCATCACTCGTTCCTTAAGCACCATGTCACAAATCAACAGTTTGTGCTACTGCACACACTCCTCGCTTCCTATAACTTTAACATCCCTCACTAATCTCCTATCAACCCTCCTGACCAGAAAATAATCTATCTGACTACCATTTCCCCCAGACTCGTACGTAATCAACCGACTGATTCTTTTTCTAAAATGTGTGTTGCACACATTCATGTCCATAGCCTCCCCAAACTCGAGTATTCTTTCCCCTTCCGCATTCCTCACACCATATGCACATCCTCCATGGACTCCTTTATAACCCTGAGCTGCTTCACCCACATGACCATTTAAATCCCCTCCCAGAACCACTACCTCATCATCGCCCATACCACTTACTACACATATTAAATCATCCCAAAATCTATCCTTCTCTGTGTCATCCAATCCTACCTGTGGAGCAAATGCCGATATAACTGAAATAATTTTCCGTCCAATCAAAACTTTCTCTACTAATATCCTATCACTTACTCTCATAACATTCATAACATATTCCACCCATTTCTCCGCAACCAACACACCCACACCCCCATATCCGTCAGTTCCCCCCTGCCAAAACAACTTATAGTAGCAATCCTTCCCAGCAATCTTTCTGGCTGATCCACCCCTGTACCGGACTTCCTGCAAACATGCCACATCCACCCACCTCCTACTGAATGCCTCAACGACTTCCCCCGCTCTTCCCCTCAAACTTCCCACATTCCACGAACCCACCCTAAACCCCCTGGGTGATTTGCTGTCCTCAGGCTTGCTTTGATGCTTATACTTATAGGTCATAGTCGGTAAGATAAAGGGGGGTAAACATTCCAAAGGCCCGACCCACTGCACAGACCCAGGTCCAAGCAATGGATCTGGGACCCCTAGCCCACCATCTTACCAGTGGCTGTGGTAGTGGCCTCGGGGCACCCTGCCAGGACAGCTGCAGGGACACCCTCCAAGCGCGCCTTGGCACTGCAACTGCCCCGCCATTATACACCCACTGATAGGGCAGCCTCCTGGGGTGCTACTCCCAGGTTCAGGCCCCTCTCTATTGAGCGGAAGCGGCAGCCTGGGAACCGCAATGCCCTGTACCCTCTAGCACAGGTTCGAGCCCCATCTTGCCCCGGACCCATGACCTATGTTCATTAAATTCATGGTATTATATAATTAAAACTTGGCCAAGTCATGTAACATAATCGTAAATACAAATCAGAGGTGAGTGGCATGGTTACAGCAGCAGTAATAAAGTCACTAGACTAAAATAATGTATTTGTAAGTGCAACTGTCATGTTACTGTGCAACACACTAATTTTCCTTGTACATCAACTGATGGAAGACAGAGAAAGCTTTAAATTTTCATAATTATTAAAACTAAAAAACTATGCAGAAAAAAAATATAAGGAGTAGTGGCAACTTTGCTGACATTACTAGGATAAGACACAGATAATAAAGGCACTGCCTTTCCCAAGTATTCATTGACCACTCTACAAAGGCATTTCACCTGAGTACTAGCAAGAAACTAATGGATCCATGCAACATTTAAAATATTCTATTTTAATATAAATCTGTAATTTCTTTTCCCTCTCTTAAATCATATTGGTGTCAGTATTTCCACAAATTACTGTAAAAACTGCCCAAATATATTTTAGTGGCTTGTTTGTCCAATGATGGTGGGAAGCCTGAATAGTAAAACAGACCTGTGGAAGTTGTCCCGTCAGTGGGTGTCGAGCACTCACTAGATGAACGAGGCTCACCCACATATGCACGAAGCACTGAGGTTAAGAATGAAGGAACTATATTGCTGATGCCATGTTCCTCAAAACAGACAAATCTCTAGTGTGATGAATGGATAAGAAAGAACACTCAAGAATTATATTAAGAATTTAAAGTACTGTACTTATTTACAAATAATTTACATATCCAGAAAAACAATAAATAGACAACACATTTCAGTTACTGCAAAGACCCTCCCAACTTAATCCAGTATTAGTAAGATTTATACTGGTACACTGACAATGGTGTAGTGCATCAAACTTGCAACTGTTCTACAGTATAGGCAATTTTCAATAGAAACAAACACACACAAGGTAATGAAGGATATTCTATGCCACATCATTATTATTATTTTTAATATCTAGATACTTTTCACAAAATCTGCTTTACAAAGTGAACATTAAGATTAGTCTATTGGTTGCCATTTTCTTAACCTGACTCGGCAGCCTTCACTAATTCCTCGGCCACTTCAACAGCAATGAGAGCCTCTGCCTTAGCTTCTTCTGATGGTGCTGAGCTGGCAGCTGACTGAGCCTTGGACAGGACTTCTCTAGCTGCTCCCAAATCTAGTTCCTCCACCCCTGCAGCCTCCTCTGCTAAGATTTGAACTGTGGGATACACAAACAATATCCATTTCAACAGACATTCAAAATAAGGTTTCTGAGTTCATCTACCTCTGCAGCCTCCTCTGTTAAGATTTAAATAGCAGGGAAAGGCACACAATATAACTGTGTATCCAGTACAAAACAATTAAATTTATATATTTTGTCCCCTCCTCCCTATATATATATACAGTATATATATATATATATATATATATATATATATATATATATATATATCTACGGGGGGGGTACAGTTAAAGCTCGATATAGGGGACTTCAACAGAACAGAATTTGCTTTTATCGGAATGGAGGAGCTACCAGACTAAATTCTTATACCGTACATCGGAAAAAGTCCGATAAGGCCAGAAGCAGTCCAAACTGCCTAACCACTTCAGCTATGTTCACCACAAAAAGGTAAATAAAAGATATGTTTATCAGTGTACAGTACACATTACCCCCACTATTCAACAGGGATGCATCCCATAAACAGTGGTCGAATAACAAACTGACTTTTTCCCATAACATTGTTAAGAAATAGGGGGGTTATGTTCCTGACCACCATCATCACTTAAAAAATATTCAATAAAGATGGAAAAAATACCAGAATATATGAACAAAAGTGACACAGGGACTTGAGGTGTTTCTCTATAGACCTATGTTCTCAAGGGAAATTATTTTAGTACTACATACATCTCAGATGACTGACATTTGATTTTTGATCAAAAAAATATTGGAGAACGAACAAAGTACTGTATATCTACTAATCGATATTAAAGAAAGCCACTGGAATGCCTTCAATAACGTTTATAGACGATCTCACCAACTGGACATGTTGTCACGACACAAAACAAACTAAAATGTATTCAATCTAAAACCATAAATTGCAATGGAAGCCTAACTGGAAGCGCTGGAACCTAACTGGGGGGTTTTGCCCCCAGGAACCTCCAATGGTTATAACGTACCTAACTTAGTGCAAACTACGATGTGCACTCCATAAAACTGGTGTAAAAACAGTATCGTGCATTAAGAGCTTTTGTTAATCAGACACAATCATCACCAGCATTGGCATTTGGTACTTTCCATTACCAAATGTGGGCCAATTTGGTAATGAAAAATTAGCCTGATAATGAATCAGCATGATCCATTATACCAAACGGATTTTTCACACGAAGATACAGAGGATGGAGACGGTGAATTCTCTCTCTCTGATTGATCTGCTAGCCTACAATGCGTGAATATAATCAACATGCTGCTAATTATAAGGAGAGTGATTATTTCCATTTGTATATATAATTAGCGAAGAATAAATGCTTGCTTTAATAAGAATATGGTACTGAAAAGTTAAATTTGGTAATGAAAATTAAGGAGTTTGGTAATGTGGACAAGTTCAGATCTGGCAACCCTCATCATTACCCAATGATGTGATGGTGAAACACTCACTCAGGTTGGTGAGCACATGACTGTGTTTGACGGGTAATACCTGGGGTCTTGGGTGGAGCCATGGTGGTGATGTAGTATTCCACAAGGCCAAAAAGAAACGCAGACAGATGAAGAAGCAACCGATCAGCAGGGCAGAGCACAGGAGACAGGCAGCTCAGCCGGTCTGTCTGGCGGCACGGGGTCTGAATTGTCGAAATGGCGGGGATAACCATGTCGAACAACAAATTGTCGAATAACGATCGGTCAAAATATGAGGGTTTGGTGTACATTATACCATTTGATTATTGCAGTGAGTGTATAATACTGCCATGTTAGTGAAAACAGTTTGAAAATTGTTGGTGCGATCTGATATATCAGAAAAAGTCCGGGTTAGCAGGGGG
>JAGKTI010001879.1:44332-75114 GCA_018397915.1 Birgus latro | reverse complement strand
TCTCTCTCTCTCTCTCTCTCTCTCTCTCTCTCTCTCAAATGAATTTATTCTCCTTGAACAGACCTTTTGTAGTTTAGGGGTTAAATTTAGCTTTCATTAATCCTTTAAAGGTGAGCATATTTTCTTAATTAAATTAAGAGCATTCAGTGGTATCATAAGTGAACCAAAATATACATCATGATTGGTGGGATTAAATGTGATTTGTGTATGATGGGAATTTGTATGATGGTTGGGCAGATGATTCACTTGAACAAGGGCATGGTATGAAGTTCAGCAGAAGCAGGTTATAAACTGGCTGATTATACTTTAGAGTTGTAACATTTGGCATCCTCATGTTATAATTTATACCTCAGATGATGCTGACCAGGTAACAGAGGATGTATTTTTTAAAATTTTAATTGGTATTAAGACTGTAATAATGATTGCTTTAAGTTTTAAGCATTTTATCATTGGGCCAAAGTGAACATTTGTAAACAACACTGGGAAGAGAATTAATTAATATTGATTTTACAATGTTTTTTTTTTTATTAAAAAAACAGTAATTAGAATTCAACAGCTTTAATGCTGTAAGATTCCTATTGGAATAATTTGACAAAAATAGAAACCACTGGACATTATTTTAATCTTTTTAAATGAAAGATGTACAGAGAATATTCTCTGGGCATTTTATTTTACTACTTATAGATGTCTTATTTCCTAATCACACTGATATGGTGTGTTCGTGCTTTCAGAATTTTGTAAAGTAAGCAGTGTTCTGAATTGTAGTTCTGTATTTTCCAAATACAGTTATCCTATTTTTATCGTACAAGTTGAGCAGAACAGCAGTGTGCTTGTGCTTGGCTTTGTAAAATGGGTGATATTTCTCATGTTAGCACTGCATTGTTAATTATTCCTGAATAAAAATATAAACAATTTATATGTGTTGTTTCTTGAGTCAGATATCATACAAGAGTTGAACTATGACAAAAATAGCTTTTACAAGCTATCACTGAGTTAATCACCATTTATTGTACTGTATTTACATACATCATCTCCTGTATATCCCTCATGAAAATGTTACTGTATGCTTAAACTTATAGATAGTAAGGATTAGACGCTATCAGGCTGAATGTGTCAATCTATTTTGTACTAATAACTGATTTCCACCATCACCATTCATACTTTATTTGGTGGTAGGGTGCTGCAAGGTAGATGTAAAATACAGTTCTGAACAGCACCATGTTACCTGGAATTATCTACAGTATCACTTATCTTCCCCATCTTGTGTTAAAGATGGTCATCGATAGCATTACACCATCTCGCACTGAAGAAGTGTTGGTATAGGTGTATATGTGTGTACTGTACAGAATGTCATCCATTAAAATTACCAATATCTTTACTGTATTATCTCACACCAGTATAAAGAATCAACTATTTCATATCTCGGTTGGCAACTGTATTTGTTGGTCTTGTTCAGTCTGTTGTTGTTGGTCGGGCTGATCAGTGACAGTCACCTCCCCAGCACTCTCCTCACCCAGGAGGTCTCTACCCTGCCCATCTACATCATCAGGAGTTTCATACAGGTCCTCATTGATGTTGTAGTTATCAGGTGAGCCAGGGCAGTCCACGTTGAACCACCAGTCACACACCCTGCCATAAAATATGATAGATGAAGTACTTTACTGGAGATCCATTTAAATAACTAATAATAATCACTGTTTTATCCTACGTGTTACTAAAAACCCACTTGCAGTTTGTACTGTATGTCATTACCCATTCCCTGTGCTAATGTTTATGAGTATCCTACCACCCATTCTATGTGTAATCACCCTCCCAGCCACTCTCCATAATGTGCTACCATCACACTTTGATAAATCCTCCTACCTCCATTGTATGGTACATAAAGTGTGTACGCAAGAGCATTTCTTGTGTGCTGTTTTCACTCTTGTCAGTCTTCTCAAAATAAATTTTCATAGATTAACTCGTCTTTGCAAAACTCCACTTGTGAACTAACTGAAAATCAAGAGGACTGAATGATTTTCATTTGATTAATTGTTAACCAGTTAGGGGACCTGCTGAGTAATAATAATTGGCAGTAACCAGAGTAGGATCCCAGAATACATCCACTGTCTAGAAAAGTTTTAATATTCTGTTCTACCTGTTGCTTGAATCCTCTCACTATGAGTGGTCTGTAAACTGCAAAAAATACTCTGGTGGTGTTAGGAATAAAATGTTAATTGTAGGTTTCAGTCTCCAGCAGCCTTTCTCTTCAGTTCCTTGACCCGAAGGTCACACTTGATGACCTTGTCCCAAGTCTTTATGTCTACCTTTTGCAGCTCTACCCCTCTCTGTTTCCTTCCTCTTTGTTGTCGCGGGGGAGCTTCGGAGATGTCGACCGGGACTTGATGTGTAGGGGAGCTATAGCAGGGTACCTCAATGAACTCCAAAGTGTGTGGGAGTCTGGTTGGTAGGTGGATGTCGCACTCATGTCTCCACTCTGCTCTACCCTCTCCCCTCTCCTTGAGTCCCTATCACTGCTTTAACTAATTTTGCAAGGCTCTTTTCTTCCACTATTGCTTCTTCTTTCTTTTCTCCTATCCTTTCTATTCCATCTTTGGCACTAAACAGAGTGCAAATTTCCACGTTCATCAAAATCCTCATCTGCGACCTCAAGTAGGTTGCAACAGGAAGGATAAGGGTGTGCCTGTGGGCTATTGGTCTGGCTAATTGTAGGGATCATGGTGGTTTGGCACCACCCCAGTATGTGGACTTTTGCAGAGGCAGACTTCTGCAGGGACAGAACTGCTGCTAAGTGGCAGCTTTTGGATCCGGGGCTGCTGTTGCTTGGTGATAGGACTCTCGGTCAATAGCCGGTGGCCCATCATTGTGCCGGGAGACTTGGTTCTCCCACATGGTGTTGCTGTCCCTTGTAGGGTAGGGTAGGGAGTGCATACTAGGAGCTTGATCCCTACTTGGGTCATTGGCTGGGCCTCTAGACTCCACGTTCCACTCAAATAATCCTTTCTTTTTCAACAGTCACGATGAGCCTTTTCCCTTCCTCGGTAAATTTATGGATATTGTTATAGGTTCCCCACCCCCCGGTTCTGCCGATTTTTTTTACCCTGACGACGACCCCGGCTTCTCTTCCCAAACTTTCTCTTGGTCAGGCAGATCCCCCCTCTCCTGCTTTTCCGCCCCTTTCCTCCTCTTCCCATTCTCCTATTTCGTCTTCTTCCTCCTCTGCTCATATTGTTAAATCACCATCTGCTTTACACCAACTTGCCTCTCTCCCTGACATCCACATATCTCCAGCTCCCTCTTCTCTCCCCTCCCTCATTGTCACTGTAAAACCTTTCCAGGTTCCAAATGGCATCACAGGGTCTTCAGCACCCTCTACCAACATGTCCCTGGCCTCCTCTACTTCATTTGCAACCCAGTCTCCACTCCCTTTCTGTATTTTTCTTCTTTACTCCCTTACTTCTTCGTCTATATTGCTGCTTCCACCTCCCCTCTCCTCTTTTCCTCCCGCCCTAGTCCTTCTATCCTCTACCGCTCCCGTTCCTCCTTCCTCACTGTTTGACCCTGGAACTTGGACTAAGTTCTTCGATATCCCAACTGGCTCTCCTTTCTCCTCTGATGACCTCCTCTTTCTATTACAGCTCATCCTTCAGGTTGGTCCCAATGTTCTCTTCCACTCCCGTTTCGATGACTCACGCCTAGTTACTGTTCATTCTGAACAACAAGCTGCAGCCATGTCTAAACTTGTCGACCCATCAGGAGTCATAACTCACGTACTGGCACGATTGTTTTACCAACCTCCTTAAACTTGGGAACAGGTCTCTCTTAAAGTGTTCCCCCATAATTTTTGACATACTCAGTAAACAAGGCTGTTCAGTCCAGACTGTGACATGCTATGCTCTCCCTCCGCGAGGTAACCATCGACATTCTGTCAATATTGCTAAGATTACCATTGACTCTCGCACCCTCCCCGACACCGTTATCATTGGGAGTACACAACTTCCAGTGAGGGAATTTATCCCCTCCCCTCGTCAATGTACTTCCTGTTTGCGCTTTGGCCATCCTCTCAACGCTGTCCTTTCTGTGCTCAACCTAGTTACTCTCAGCCTGACTTCCCTGCTGTTGTCTATTGCTTCCCGAATTGTGGTGAAGCGCATGCTGCCTTTCATCACAACTGTCCGACCTTTAAGTTTGAATTGGAAGTTGCTCGAGTTCACTACTTTGAGGGGCTGTCTCTTTGTGAGGCACGTACTTGTATTCGTTGCTGGAGTTTTCAGAGTATGGTACCGCCTCTTATGCCAGCCTCCTCCGTTCCTCTCTTTCACAGCCTTCATCGTCGATTCCGTCTGTATCTATTTCCCCTTCTGTTCCTGTTGTTTCATCTGCTTCTAGTACCAGTATAATTTCTTCTTCCCCTTCTGCACCTGTCTTTGTATCTGTTGTCCCCTCTTCTCTTCTCAATTCTTGTCTTTCCACCTCCTACGGTCCCTACCCCTGTGACTGTTGTCCCTCTTCCCTTCCTCCCAATACTCCTGTTTCTACCTCTCCCTCCTCTCTACCCAAACCCCCCTTTAGTTCAGTCCTTTCCTTACAGACTACTCTTGTTCCTGTCTCTAATTCTTTCTCTGTTTTAGATTCCTCTATCACTACTTCCTCTTCATCCCCTTCCTTACCTGTTCCCTCTCCTCATCCTTCCCCCCATTCCCAACCTCGTCCTTCTTGTCACTCCTCCAGTTCAGTTTCTCATAACAGCCATTTGGCGCCTGTGGCCCAACATAACATCTGACCCTCATCCTCCTTTAGTGGTAAGAGCAGACTGCCCATTGCATCGGACTCTAACACCTCTTCTGCCCATCTTCCTACTTCTCCAGCTCATAAAGTCCGTGCGATGAGTACCCGCCCCTCCAGACCTATACACTCTTCCTCGTCGAAATCCACACGTCAACAGTCTCCTCAGTCACGTCCCTGGACCGCTCCACTGCCAGCTACTTGTGACACGAAACCATCTGGAGATGACAACAGTGAAATCATCCCCAAGATTATGGATTATATTTTAACTTCCACGCCAGATTCAGTAGACCATGCTATACCCTCTCCTTCCACCCTCTCTGTTGAAGTTCATCCTGTGCTGCCAGACCTCCCTCCCACTCCTCTCCCTCCTTCATTTCCCCCTCCTTCACCTTCTGTCCCCTCCTCCTCTTTGCCCCTCTCCTTTTCCACTTCTTCCAGTACTCCTTCCCCTTTCTCTCTCCCCATGCCTCCAGGATATGGTGACCGTCCCGCTCGTCCACCAGTTCCACCTTCTGGCCCGATTCCTACTATCATAACGACTCGGTAATATATGTTACTATTCTGTATTATATTTTACTTCCTGTGTATTATATTTTACTTCCCGTGCATTATACAGTATTTTATCTTAAGTGTTTATTTCCTTTTATCTTTCATAGATTCTACTTTCCTGTTGGGCTTCAATTTGGTGTTTTAAAGTTTTAGTATGTCTATTGAAATGCCCACCCTGACGGACGGGAGACCTAGGGAGGGGTGGCGCAACATCCACTCCACAGAGGAACAGCAGGGAGGGTGACGAAACACCCACCCTAGGAGGAGACCGCCAGGAGGCGCACAGGGCGCAAGGAGGCCCAGGGCTTACGTCCCCCACTACCTTGTGCTCCTCTCGCCCTCAACCAGCACCACCCACAGAAAGCAGTCCTGGCAGACTAGTCTCCATCTGGGCCAGCTCTCACCAGAATCGGGATGGGGCTTGTGATACCACAGCCCCAGACTGCACTGCAGTGATGGGCTCCATCCGCACCAGGAAGAAAGTGACAGCCACCATCCGCTCTTCGGCTGTATCCCCCTGCGGGGCTGTGATGACGGCCACTGTTTGCATCAGGAAGGAGAGGACGGCCACCGTACACCTCTCGGCTGCACACCCAGGGAAGGGCAGAACTGTGGCGATGGCCACCGTCCACGCCGGGAAGGAAGGATCGGCCACTATCCGACCTTCGTCTGCCACCTCCACAGGGAGCAGGACCACGGTGACAGCCACTGTCCACACCGGGAAGGAAGGGACGGCCACCGTACACCCTTTGCCTGTTGTCCCAGGGGATGGAGGAACTGCAGCGATGGCTACCATCCACGCTGGGGAGGAGATGGCCACTGTACGTCCCTCATCCTCCACCCCTGTGACTTCCCCTATGAAGGACATCCCTTGCTTAGCCCACCACTTCTGTGGCCAAGCGGGACACCCTTCTCTCTCTCTCTCCCCACACAGGCAGCCCCCAGGAGGAGTTGCAGCTGGAGAAGATCTGGCGAGGCCCTGTGCTGAGTCTGGGGGTCCATGCCCTACAGCCAGCGCTCTGACGATGCCCCCCGCTGTCGGACTCCCAGAGGAAGGGTCGCTGCAGGCAGCACCTGACAGCAACTCGGCCCGAGGAAGACCGCAGCCCTCGGACACCCAGGGACACCCCCAGGACCCCAGGGCGTGACCTCCCGAGCCCCATCGGCCGGAGATCCACCTCCAGGAGCGGGCACAAACAAGCTCGCCAGCTCACCCTATTCGGCCCTAGCCCCAAGAGCCAAACTCCCCACCGAGGTCCCACCAGGAGAGGGCCTCCCTCCATGCAGCCCGGCAGCCCAGTCCGGACAACCTGGTCCCTGGCAGTGGTCCCATGCCTCCTGCGAGAGGGCACACCTGACGAGACCCCTTCCACCTGGCTGACACCTGTGAGCAGCCCAAGCCTTCAGCAGCCCAGACCAGAGTCCTTTTGTCCTGATTGTGCCCTTAACCTGCACAGTGTATTGTGTAAATATTGTATTTGTATTGTGTTCGGTATTGTGTGAACTTAAGGTAATATACGCGTAAGGTTGGATGAGCCGAGTTTTTATGCCCTGTTCCTCTAGTTGTATGCACTAGACCAGGTCTAGAAAAGAACCCCAGATTAGTCACTCGTGAACAAAGGACAAGGAGTTGAACTTTAGACACGCAGCATAACAATTATTTTACAATGGAACATTCAAAGTTTTATGGCCCATCGCAATGACCTCCGCTGTCTTCTTTAGGTTCCCTGTCCATCCTTAGTCTGTTTACAAGAACCTCGTTTGTTTTTCTCTCCAGTACCTATACCTGGCTATTGTTTCTTGTTCTCCCCTGCTTCTCTTTCTGTTTCAGCATATCTTAGTCCACCATACAGTTCCTCACGAACATCTGTCCATTAACACCACTGTTCCATGTCATTTTGTTCGTGTTTTTCTCGACCGTTGGGCTACTGTGGTTTCCACTTATTTCTCTCCATCCCAGCCTATTGATTTTCATCCCATATCACGTTACCCAGTTACCCACCCCAATTTCATTGTTAGGTGATTTTAATTGTCGCCATGCTATATGGGGTGATACTAATTCTCGTGGCCGCCACCTTGAGTCATTCGTTTTTTGCTAATGATTTGTATTTATTGAATACAGGAGCATCGACACATTTTAATGCCAGAACTCGGACATTCTCATGTCTTGATCTCTCCTCCTGTCCCCCCTCTCTTTCTTTAGATTTCCACGGGTCTGTTCTTTCTGATGATGCTGTGTGTAGTGATCACTTTCCTATTAAACTTACTTCCTATTGTCCTGTGCTCAGACCTCCTCGGTGGTGCTTTCTGAAAGCTGACTGGCCATCTTTTTACTTCTCAGTCGGTTCCCTCCATACCCCCCTCCTCCTTTCCTACTGCTTTAGATATGCTTACCTATTTTAATGTTTTAATTCTGAGTGCAGCTTTGACTGCGATTCCTAGGTCGTCCCATTCTCTTACTTCTAAATGTGTGCCTTGGTGGGATTCTGCACCATGGCACTCCGTGTCAAACTTGCGCGTTGGAAAAGTTACCTGCACAAACGCAACACCCCGGATGAACAGAGTGCATTACTTTTGT
The DNA here is from genome assembly GCA_018397915.1 of Birgus latro. Lineage (NCBI taxonomy): Eukaryota > Metazoa > Arthropoda > Malacostraca > Decapoda > Coenobitidae > Birgus > Birgus latro. The sequence goes on along the minus strand of JAGKTI010001879.1, from coordinate 67,199 downwards.
TTAAAAAGTCCTGCACTTCTCTTTGCAGGACTGTTAAACAGGCTAAATGCCATAGCTGGAGGTTATACTGTATGTTTCCACTATTACTACCTGAAATGCCCACCCGGCGGAGTGACCCCGACACCACCACCCCAAGAGGAGGACACAGGGAGGCGACACCCACCCCAAGAGGAGGACACAAGGAGGCGACACCCACCCCAAGAGGAGGACACAGGGAGGCGACACCCACTCCAAGAGGAGGATACAGGGAGGCGACACCCATCCCAAGAGGAGGACACAGGGAGGCGACACCCACCCCAAGAGGACACAGGGAGGCTGACAGGTGTCCTATGCCACACCAGCTCATGTTCCCAGCTACCTTATGCCCCTCTTCCACCCAACCAGGTCCACAGGAAGTGCATCGAGCCGGTGCATTACCCTCTGATGAGGGCAGCGCTCACCAGACTTGGGGTGGGACTCGTGTTTATACAGTCCCAAGTAGGCTCTCGGTAGCAGAGTCCACCGGACTTGCCACTAGCTAAGGTAGAGAGACCACAGTCCTCAAAGCCCTACTTTTCCCCAGGGGAGCAATGGCGCAGCAGAGTCCATCGGACCTGCTGTAGAAGGGGAGTCCACCGAACCTCCTTCTTCTGCCACCCACCTTCGGAAGCAGGTGTCTCGGACTGTCCACTAGACGACCCTCACCTGCAGTCCCACAGAAGGGAGCGAAGCCGTGGTAGAGTCCACCGGACCTGCCACAGGAAGAGACCACCGATCATCCCCCAACTGCAACTTCCCCTGGCAGCAGGAGAGCGGTAGAGTCCATCGGACCTGCTGTGGGAGCCAGAAAGTCCACCAGACTTCATCCTCCTGTTATCCCCAGGATGAGTGGTCCCCCAACAGAGTCCATCGGACCTGTCGGACCGAGGGAGAGTCCATTGGACCTCCTTCATCCACCGTCCCGGGAGGGAGCCTGGGTAGAGTCCATTGGACCTGCCAGGTGGAAGGAGAGTTCACTGGACCTCCTTCCTCTGCCCCGGAGTGGAGTTCTGGTAGAGTCCATCGGACCTGCCAAGCCGAGGGAGAGACCACCGGTTGTCCCTCCTCCTCTACCCCAGAGGCTCCCTACGAGGGCACCGTCTCTGGCTCAGCCCACCCCTCCAGAGGCCGAGTGAGATGCCCCTCCCGCTCCCCCTCCTCCACAAAGGGCGGAGACTGCTCCCCAGCCAGACTCCTGTCGGAGAGTATCTGGAGCTGACCCGCCATAAGCCTGGGTGTCCTGTCCCTACTGCCCATCCCCAATGCCCCCAGCAGCTGACGGACTCTCCACAGGTGAGCGGCTGCAGACGACCTCTGACGGCCTTCTCCTCCCGGCGAGACCGCAGCCCTCGGACCTCAAAGGGCGCCCTGCAGCCTACCCCAGGCCCGGACCAGCCTGGACCCTCCTCCAGGACTCCCACCATGGCCAAGGGTAGGCACCATGCAGTGCGCCTTCTAGCCCTGTTTGGCCCCAGCCCCGAGGGTCACCACACCCCTAAGGCCCCTGCCAGGAGGGGGCCACCCACCATGCCGCCCTCCAGTCTACACTGGACTCCCCTATCAGGAGCACACCCCTGACGGCCCTAGTCCCACACCGGGCCGTCACCTGCACTTACCTGCGATATAGCCTGTGCGCCTCAGTGCCCCACCAGTGGTGTTATTGACTCTGTGCAACACTTGTGTCCTGCCCATAGTGCTATAGACCCCCAAATGATATTTATCCCCCCATCCAGAGTGTCATGACCCCTGTGTAATACTTGTGACCCACCTGTAATATCACGGACTTTGTGTGTTGTAGACCCAGTGTAATATAATTTTATGCCCCGTCCATAACATCATGATCCCTGTGCAACCCTCATGACCCCCTACAGTATCACGGACCCTGTGTGTTATATACTATGTACAATGTTATTTCCCCACTACCCCTGTGTAACACGTGTGCCCCAATTGTATTATCACAACCCTTGTGTAATACTTGTGATCATCTATAGTGTCATAACTCTGTGGAATACCTGTCCCCTTTGATACATAGTGTTGTGAGGTACACCATACTTAAGTCCCATATATAATGTTGCCTCATGTACTAATTGTATAAAGCCCACTGTACCTGTTTGTACGGTAATATACGTTAAATGCGTGTAGTAATATTCATGGCGGGGCATTTCACGGCAGCAGACGACAGCGACACCCCCAGCCTGGGAAGGACTACGGGGTGTGTGCGACCAGCACCAAGCGGTTCCGGGCAGGACCGGTCCACCTGTCCAAGTCCTCGGTGCCCCTCTCGCTCCCAACCGACGTTGCACAAGGTGAGCAGGAAAAGCCACCTAAACCTCGGCCGAAGTCATCCTCGCCAGGTTAGGGGCGGGGTTGTTCTAACAGCTCCGAGCAACACCATGGTACAGGCCACCGTCTGTATGAGGTCAGAGGCAGAGCAGGCCACCATCCACTCCTCAGCTGCCATCCCCCTGCAGGGCTGCAACACAGGCTATCGTCTGTGTTGGGTTGAGGCAGAGCAGGCCACTGTCCGCTCCTCTCCTACAGTCTCCCCCAAGAGCAGCACTGTGACACAGGCCATCGTCCGTGTCGGGCACGAGGCAGGGCAGGCCACCGTCCACCCCTTCGCTGCTTCCTCCTGCAGGACCATGACACAGGCCATCGTACGTATCGGGCATGAGGCAGAGCAGGCCATCGTCTGCTCCTCACCTACAGGAGGCCCCCTTTTCTCTTCAGCAGGCAGGGTAGAGTGAGCCCCGACTCATGTTTTCCCTGCAGCCTGCCAGGGCAGAGGAATCTCCGTGCAGGCCACTGTCCACAACTGCTCCTCACCCTCTGTCTCCAGAGCGTCTCCTGTAGAGAAGGTCCCTTGCTTGGTCCACCCTCTTTCCTGCAGCCAGGTGGGATGTACTCCCTCACCCACAGGAGGTGAGTCTGAGGGAGACCCCCTACTGGTGGAGCATTGCCAAGGCCCCATCCAGAGCCTTGGCGCCCTCCAGACTGCCTCTCCAGGGCAGCCCTCGCGATGAAGGTCTCAGCAGAAGGGTTGCCACCGACATGTCCTGACGGCGACTCCCCTAGCCCGAGGTTGCCGAGACGTGATCCTGACAGCGACTCCTCCTTCCGGAAGTTGCCGCAATCCTCCTCTGTCGGCGACCCCAGGTTTGAGGGAACCTGGCCCCCAGACACCCTGGGGCCTACCCAGGGCTCCGGGGTGAGACCTGCCTGTAGTGGGAACTCCACCCAGCACTCCCAGGAGCCAGCGCCAGGCCCGCCTGCTCGCCCTCTTTGGCTCCAGTCCTAAGCCTCACACTCCTTGTTGGGCCTCCAGGAAGGGCAAGCCTCCCATCACACCACCAGCCAGAGAGGCTCAGAGACGATAAAACACCCACCATCCAGTAACAGTGACAGTGTCAAGTGCAATGAACTGAATACGTACTAGTGTAAGTTCACGTGACTGTACCTGTGATGCGGAAGTAATCACTAAGATAATTGGCCACAGTGACGTTCTGATACTCATCAGTGTGTAGAACTGGATGAGCCGCAGTGTATGTGTGTATACATACCTGTGTAAATCGTTGGTAACTATCCCCACACAGTAGAAGTTCCACCCCCCTCCCCAGTGAAATTCACCTAAATAGGACCAACCTAGAAGTGCGGCTAGAACATTAGCTGATGTGCTCGTCCTAAGTGTGTATTCCGGTCATAGTGAGTTCCCTGGAAGTGTAATAGTAAACTCTCTCCCCCCTCCCTTGTTTAAATCTCATGCTCTCACGTGAGCGCCGCCATAAGAGTGACGGAAGTAATATGTAATGAAGTGTGTTGTGCTATAACCGCGCCGTCCAGTACTATAATACTGTTGTGTGTAAAGGCCAACATATTTATACTTGCCACGTACACCAGTGTTGTATCTGTGCTGTGAATACTGTAAAGATACTACCATACTTTCCCACGGCCGGTAGAGCGACACCTAAATTTTGTATAGACTTGTCCATTGCCAATGACCATCTGACCTATTTACCTTGTAAATGAATAATGTTCAGTTTGTATCTGGGATTGTAACTTTGTTAATACGTGTTTGTCTGTTTGGTTACTGCCGTGTTTTTGTGTCCTGTCCTCCCTTTTCCATGCTGACCCGGTCTTGATAAAGAACTCCTCTGTAAGCCTACGTGTTCGAGGAATGAGAGGCCGGCCCTCGGAGACGTGGCAAGGTGAGACTCTGCCATGCGCATATGTATCTGAGGGACAAGTAATTGTACCTCAAAAATGTAGCATAACACTGATGGCTAGCACTGGTCCTCGATCTGTTCGGTAGGTAATGTAGGACAAGGAATCTTTAAAAATGGCAGCCAAAACCCACTTACCACTACCAAAGTGCAACCCAGAACAATGTGATATTGCCACCTACTTTGAAATGGTCAAACCGTTACTAGACATTGGCTTCGACAATGACAAACAAAAGATAGCAGTCACTCTGTCCCACTTGGGAAAAGCGGTAGCAAACATCATACCAAAAATAGTCCCCAACCTAGCATGGACTACATTTTTGAAAATTGTAACGGAGGCCATCACCCCCTCACTAGAAGCAGTTGTAGCTCTAGCACAACTGGCCTCCCTTACATAAGACAGTAGCCTGGACAACACAATGATCCAGGCAAGGCGACTCGTCACCGCCGCATACCTGGACGCGGATGCAGAAACCTGGGACCAGCATATGTTCAGTACCCTCCTCAGGAAACTTTTGGGCACGATAGAAGAACATTTTACCATACATGACCCATCAGGAGACCTGGACTGAGACATCCAGTTAATTCGACACCTACTCGCAGCACACCCCATCACACAACATATCAGGGTGGTAAGTAAATTCCCCACCAGACCACCCCCACCTTCAACCAAAGCACAGCTGTCCTTGACTTGAGCCATTCCTGCACCCACTCCCACCATCCCCAGGGCCCATCTCACGAAGAAACGGCCCCCCCACAAGGAAAACGCAAACCTGATCACCATCAACCCGTGGGAGTTCTCTGCGTGTAGCAACCGGTGTCCCCTACATGATATTCGTGAAGGAAGTTCAACCCACAAGGACGCTGCCATGTTTCCGCCGTGGATGAGGACAGCACCAGCCTCAACCCTCCCCCCAAAGACAACCTCGATCTTGACCCAGAGGAAGGCAGTGAATTATCAGAGGAGGCATTCGACATGGCACTGGATTTTTAGGCCCCCCCCCCTCACCTCCCCACAGTGGCGGGGCCCACCTCACAGAAGTACCACCCCCCAGTCTATGATAAAATGAGGCTGAGCGGGGTCAAAGCAAGGCTGCTGATGGACACAGGAGCTTCCCGAACATGCTTTTCTACGCACTTTTACTCCCACCATAAGTCGGCCTTTGGCCCCCTCTTCCCCATTTCAGTCCACCTCGTAGACGTAGGGAAAGGCCCCTTGCCTATCTGTGGGGAGACACGGGCCTTAAAAACCGACACCCATCAACAAATATCGGCTCAACACCGATTCCTCATATTCAACTCCTCGTGCCGTGCCTACGACGGTTACCTGGGCCTAGACCTCCTCCAAAAGCTCCATACGAGCATTGATTGTTACGAGAGGCGTCTCCACTTCTGACAACGTCCAGGCCCACCTCAACCTCTCTGCACGTGCAAAACCCCTCCCTCACCCCACCTCCAACCCCAACCCCTACACCCACCCCCACCCACCCCACCTCCGCCCACCCTACCTTCCCCGCTACTGTTGCCTCCACCCTCACCATCCCTCCCCAGCACGAGGTTTAGCTCCCTCTCAACAAACCCTCCGGGGCTTGCACGGTCTTCTCCCCGAACTTGCCAGCAGGGTCCCTCTCCTCCTGCCAGCTGCCACCCACCTTCCTCCCACCTCACCTCGGGGCAGTGAAAGTAGCCAATCTAGCCACCACCCCACTTACACTACCAAAGGGGTTAATCGTCGGTGACCTGGAAGAAGCCGAGCCTTGTGCTGCACCCCCTCCACACCTCCCCCCTCCCTCCCCCCCTTGCCTGATCACCTCTCCCCGCACCAAGCCGAGACTCTCCACCAACTCCTCCTGGATTTCCAAGACTTATGCATGGCGGGACCCATGGATATAGGCCACACCACCTACCTCACCCACGAAATTCACACCACCGGGCCACCCATCTGGCAACCATTTCGCCGGAAAAATCCTAACCAACATGCGGAGAAAGCCCGGCAGGTCCAGGAAATGCTTGATGCCAGTATTATATCACCCTCCACCAGCCCTTGGTCCTCACCCGTTGTACTGGTTAAGAAGAAAGATGGTACTCTCAGATTCTGTGTCGATTACTGCTGCTTAAACGACGTGACCACCAAAGATGCCACCCCTCTTCCCAGGATCAACAACTCTCTTGACTTGTTCCACGGATCCACCTGGTTCTCCACCCTGGACCTCCAGTCCGGCTATTGGCAGGTTCCCGTACACCCGAAAGACCAGGGTAAAATCGCGTTCTCCACTAGTAATGGTAAACATTACCAGTTCAATGTCCTCCCCTTCGGACTATGCAGCGCCCCTGCCACCTTCTCCCACCTAATGGAATCCGTCCCCAGTGGTCTCACTTGGGAGGTCTGCCTGGCATACCTTGATGATGTCATTATGTTCAGCCGGTCTTGGTCTGACCACCTCCACCGCCTCAAACAGGTTTTTGGCCGTATTCGCCAGGCATGATTAAAGTTCAAGCCTTCCAAATGTGTCCTAGCTGCAAGATTCGTGGCCTTCCTAGGACACGTTACCTCTGGAGAAGGCATCTCACCTGACCCAGACAAACTGCGAGCAATCACAGACCTACCCCTACCACGAGACGTTCACCAGGTCCGTGTTTTCCTGGGGCTTACCTCATATTACCGGCGCTTCGTGAAAGGGTTTGCAATCAACGTCAAACTCTTACACAGTCTAACCAAAAAGGGCTAACCTTTCATATGGAATGACAAATGAATAATGGCCTTCAAGACCTTAAAGGACAGACTCATCTCGTCCCCAATAGTCTCTTTCTCCAATTATAACTTACCATTCCAGCTATATACAGACGTCTCCCTAGTGGCTATTGGTGCCGTCCTCGCACAAGTACAGGAGGGGCAAGAACACATCATAGCTTGTGCCAGCTGCACCCTCAACCAGGCAGAACGTAACTACGCAGCCACCAAGAAGGAGTGCCTAGGAATCATCTGGGCACTAGAACACTTCAGGGCTTACCTCTCAAGCAAACGGGTCACCATTATAACTGACCACCAATCCCTCCAATGGCTCCGGCAATCAACCACCCAAAATGCCCAGCTTATCTGCTGGTGGGAGAACCTAGAAGAATTTAACTATGAGATCGCCTATCGCCCAGAGAAATTGCACACTAACGTGGTTGCCCTATCTCGCCTCCCGATTCAATCGCTCTGCCACCAGCCCAACCTGATCCAATGCTGGCAGGCAAAAGATCACCCCACTTGGATCCCCCAACACCTTTTCGCCAAGTTGCACCACCAAGGGGACCAATTATTTACCCCTTCCGGCCATGTAGTACTGGATCCCGACTCAGCCCTGGACACCCTTACCTACCTACACTCAGATAACGGGATCCACCTGGGCATCAAGAAACTCACCCAGGTGTTCTCAGACATTTATTGGGCTCCCAACACCATCGCCCTCACCAAACAAGTCACCCAAGCCTGCTGAGCAAGCAGCCTAGGGAAAGATAATACTTGCACCGCCGGCCCATCAGGAAAGATAACTGCCCACAAGCCTTGGCAACTACTGTCCATCGACGTCATCGGCCCCGTACCACCTAAATCCGGCTTCAAGTACATCATTACCTTCGTCGATGTGTATTCCAAATTCCTAATCGCTTGCCCTGCCAAGGAACACAACGCAGTCACCATAGCAGACGCCCTCATTCGCCACGTCTTCCCATATTTTGGTATCTCTCAAGCCATCCACTCAGACAACGCCCCAGAATTTACCGAACACATATGGGATGAACTATCCACCATCTTCAGGTACAATATCTACCACTCCTCTCCCTTCTGGCCCCAAGGAAATGGAGTGTGCAAAAGGAGCTGTAGGACCCTCCTAAATGAAATCCGAATGAGAATTCAGGAAACACAAGACGAGGATTGGCCCGCCCAAGTAAAAATCATCCAGTGGGGAATGAACACCTGCCCTCGTGACATGGCATCTCCCCCCATGAACAGGTCTTTGGCGAAACGCCGCTCGTCCTACCACTGCGGCACTACCTCCAAACCCCCTCGAAGCCCCCAACCTCCGACCCTCTACACCACCTCAAAAGGCGGCTCCAACACCTCCAACACCATCAAGACCTCCAGCCAGATCTCCCACCCACTAACTCCTACAAGTCAGGAGACAGTCACCCAACTCCACCCCCAACAAAATCTTCCCATGCTTCACAGGGCCCTACACCATCACCAGTGTCCCAAATCTGTACCAGGTGATGGTAGAATACAAACATACCTCCAGGACCTATAGAAACCGCCATGTGTGCCCTTACAAAGCGCCCTCCCCCTCACCACCTCAAGCTCCCATCCCTCGCTCCACCCCACCTCCAGCAACGAGACACCATGCGGCACCTGAATCCTTCCCCTACTTCTCCTCCCCCTCCACATCCCCACCCCCCTCAGCCACTCCATCCACGCCACTGAGCACCCCCCAGCCGCCGTCACCCACGTGCACCTCACCACCCACGACGCACAATGCACCACGCCACCACCTGAGCCGCCTGCCTCCGGCTGACCTGCCTCACCTGCGCCAACTACACAGCCACCCAACACTCCACCCACACCACACACCTCTCCATCACCTTGCACAAAACCAACCTCCACACACCCACATACACCTCAAACCCCCTCCACGCCACACCAGCTCTCTAACAAAGACACCATGTCACCCCTGCCTTCCACTGCCCGCACCTCACCACCAGAGATTCTACCTCCCCCCACTCCCGCGCCTCATTCCTCCTCCCCACCGACCCTGGATTTAACCACCACCACCACCACTCACTCCGGGCACATCTCACGCCCACCTGCACAATACACCTCCACACCCACACCCACTACCTCACCCTCCGCAAGCAATCCACCCACACTGACACCGAACACCACACCTATTACCCTATCCATACATCAAGCCAAATGGAAAACTCCACTCCGCCAAAATCCCAGGGGAAAGATGCCCGTTCCCTTACCACTCGGGCATAAAAGCTGACCTCCAGTACCCCTGGAAAGCATTCTGTCCTGCACCACCACACCAGTAATCATGTGCATCCAACAAGTGACCTGGCTCCCACTCTATTGACAACACCATCGAATCCGGGGCACCCACCACCTATTATGACTCCTACACAGCTCTCACCGCACCACAACACTTAGAGTAGCCTATGCCCCCGACCAACCACCCAACCTGACCACACTTCACTGGATGGCGTTTCTCCACCACCTCATGCCCATCCACCAGACCAGCAACACCGACACATACCACCTCCAGCCACGGGGACGTGACTTTTCCCCGGAAGAGGGTGGTGAAATGCGTGTAGTAAAAAATCATGGCAGGGCATTCCACAGCAGCAGATGACAGCGACACCCCCAGCCTAGGATGGACCACCGGGGGTGCTTGACCAACACCAACCGGTTCTGGGCAGGACCGGTCCACCTGTCCAAGTCCCCAGTGCTCCTCTTGCTCCCAACCGATGCTGCACCAGGTGAGCAGGAAAAGCCACCTAAACCTCAGCCAAAGTCATCCTCGCCAGGTTAGGGGCAGAGTTGTTCTAACAGCTTCGAGCAATGCCGTGGTACAGGCCATCGTCCGTACCAGGTCAGAGGCAGAGCAGGGCACCGTCTGCTCCTCAGTTGCCATCCCCCCTGCAGGGCCGTGACACAGGCCATTGTCCGTGTTGGGCATGAGGCAGGGGAGGCCACCATCCGCCCCTCTGCTGCTTCCTCCCGTAGGACTGCAACACAGGCCATCATCCATGTCGGGTGTGAGGCAGAGCAGGCCATTGTCCGCTCCTCACCTACAGGAGGCCCCTTTTTCCCTTCAGGAGGCAGTGTACAGAGAGCCCCAACTCGTGTTTTCCCTGCAGCCCACCGGGGCAGAGGAACTGCCATGCAGGCCACCGTCCACACGGGGGAGGCTGAGCAGGCCACCGTCCGCATGGGGGAGGCTGAGCACGCCACCTTCTGCTCCTCACCCTCTGTCTCCAGGGCTTCTCCTGTAGAGGAGGTCCTTAGCCTTGCCCACTCTTTTTCCTGTGGCCGGGTGGGACGTACTCCCTCACCCACAGGAGGTGAGTCCGGGGTAGACCCCATACTGGTGAAGCATTGCCAAGGCCCCATCCAGAGCCTTGGTACCCTCCAGCCTGCCCCTCCAGGGCAGCCCTTGCGATGGAGGTCTCAGCAGAAGGGTCGTCACTGACGTGTCCTGACGGCGACTCCCCAAGCCCAAGGTTGACGAGACGTGATCCTGACAGCGACTCCTCCCTCCAGAAGTTGCCGCAGTCCTCCCCTGTTGGCGACCCCAGGTTTGAGGGAACCTGGCCCTCAGACACCCCGGGGCCTACCCAGGGCTCCAGGGTGAGACCTGCCTGTAGCGGGAACTCCGCCCAGCACTCCCAGGAGCCAGCGTCAGACCCGCCTGCTTGCCCTCTTCGGCCCCAGTCCCAAGCCCCACACTCCCTATCAGGGCTCCAGGAAGGGTGAGCGTCCCATCACACCACCAGCCAGAGAGGCTCAGAGACGATAAAACACCCACCATCCAGTAACAGTGAAAGTGTCAAGTGCAATGAACTGAATACGTACTAGTGTAAGTTCACGTGACTGTACCCGTGATGCAGAAGTAATCACTAAGATAATTGGCCACAGTGACGTTCTGATACTCATCAGTGTGTAGAACTGGATGAGCCACAGTGTATATGTGTATACCTACCTGTGTAAATCGGTGGTAACTATCCCCACACAGTAGAAGTTCCACCCCCCCTCCCCAGTGAAATTCACCTAAATAGGACCAACCTAGAAGTGCGGCTAGAACATTAGCTGATGTGCTCGTCCTAAGTGTGTATTCCGGTCATAGTGAGTTCCCTGGAGGTGTAATAGTAAATTCTCTCTCCACCCCCCTTGTGATACTTAAATCTCATGCTCTCACATGAGCGCCGCCATAAGAATGACGGAAGTAATATATAACCAAGTGTGTTGTGCTATAACCGTGCCGTCCAGTACTATAATACTGTTGTGTGCAAAGGCCAACATATTTATACTTGTCGTGTATACAGGTGTTATATTTGTGCTGTGAATACTGTAAAGATACCACCATACTTTCCCATGACCAGTAGAGCGACACCTAGATTTTGTACAGACTTGTCCATTGCCAATGACCATCTGACCTATTTCCCTTGTAAATGAATAATGTCCAATTTGTATCTGGGATTGTAACTTTATTAATACATGTTTGTCTGTTTGGTTACTGCCGTGTTGTTGTGTCCTGTTCTCCCTCTTGCATACTGACCCGGTCTTGATAAAGAACTCTGTAAGCCTACGTGTTCGAGGAATGAGGGGTCGGCCCTCTGAGACGTGGCAAGTTGAGACTCTGCCACGCGCATACGTATCTGAGGGACAAGTAGTTGTATCTCGAAAACGTAGCATAACAATACGTGTAAGATTGGTTAGCCTGTGTTTGAGCCCTGTCCCTTGTTTCCATGCTCTAGCCCAGTCCTGAATAAAAGAACCCAAGTCCGTGCCCCTATCCGAGTTCAAGGAGTTGGACCCAGAATACGCTGCATAACATTACCAATACGCCCATTGCTTCTGTCTGGAAATTTATTCACAAAGTAGCAGATTGGCATATTCCTGTGCCTTCCCCTGTTCTTCATCTAGATGGGGAATCAGTAGCAGATGCGTATCTAGCCGCAAATGGCTTGGTTCTTCATTTTAATAATGTTAATAGCGGTTCTCATCTCTCCCCTGAATTCCATGCCCTTAAAGCTAGTTCTGAAAGTACGCCTGTTGTCTTCCAGCTGCCGGCTAGTCAGTCGTATAATGCACCTTTCACACTTCATGAATTGTCCTCTGCCCTTCGTCTCTGTAAAAACACTCGCGAAGGTCCCGATGGCATATATTACAATATGCTATGGCACCTTCCCCCCACCTCCTCCCCGGCCCTGTCCTATTTATTAGCTATTTATAATCGTATTTGGACCGAGTGTGTTTTCCACCCCTCTTTTCGTAATGCAATCATTTTCCAATTTCTTAAGCCGGGAAAGCTAGACTAAGCTCCTCAGAATTATCGTCCCATTGCTCTCACTGGTTGTCTCTGCAAGTTGTTCAAGTGTTTGAAAAAACAACGTCTTATGTGACCCCTAGAATCCAAACACCTTTTGTCAACCTCTCAGTTTGGCTTTCGAAAAGCCCGTGGTACCTTAACTCCTCTCCATAATTTAGAAGCTTATATCCGCTCTGCCTTTGCCACTCACCAAACTGTTATCGCAGTTTTCTTTGATCTTGAGAATGCATATGATAATGCCTGGCACTTTCATATTCTACACACAGTTTATTCTTGTGGTATTGATGGTAACCTTGGTGTTTTCTTGAAGAATCTTCTATAGCCCGTCTCTTTTAGGTCTGTGTTCAGCATACTTATTTGGATCCCTTCCCACAGTATGAAGTTGTTTCCCAAGGCAGTGTTTTTAGCACTGCTCTCATTTTATTGACAATTAATGGGATTGTTTCTTGCCTTCCAGTTGGTGTTCTCTCTTCTTTATATGTGGATGGCTTTGCAATATATGCCTCAAATTCTGACATCTCTGCCCTTGGTGCTCTTATTCAATGTGCAGTTTCTGATGCCTCGAAGTGGGCTACTACCCAATACCATGGTTTCCATTTCTCTCCTCATAAGTCTCATGCCATCACTTTTACCCTCTCTTGTCTTATTCCTCACCCGCCTCTTTTTCTCTATGGCTCTCCTCTCCCAAATAAAACCTCTGCTTCCTTTCTTGGCATTATATTTGACTCTCGCCTTACTTGGAAGGAAGGACCATATTGCCTCCTTAAAAATTTCAGCTTTGCAGTGCCTCCATCTCTTACAAACTTTGTCTCATATATCGTGGGGTGCCGATCGAACTACTCTTCTTCGCCTCCATACTGTTCTTGTTCTCTCCACTTGATTATGGTTGCCAGGCATATTCTTCCGCCTCAGACACTGCCCTCCTTGAACTTGATTCTTTGTGTTATGCTACGTGTTCAAAAGTCAACCTCTTGTCCTCTAAACACGAGCGACTGATTTAGGGTTCTTTTTGAGACCGGGTCTAGTGCATACAACTAGAGGAACAGGGCATAAAAACTCGGGTCAACCAACCTTACATGTATATTGCCTTAGCCTAAACACAACACTTAACACAATATTAACACAATACACTGTACAGGTAAAAGGCACAATAAGACAGGAGGACTCTGGTTTGGGCTGCTGGGGACTTGGGCTGCTCACAGGTATCGTCCAGGTGTGGGAGAGGTCTCGTCACGTGTGCCCTCCCACAGGAGGCGTGGGACCACTGCCAAGGGCTGGGTCATCCAGAGTGGGCTTCTGAGCGGCGTGGGGGGAGGCCCTTCCCTAGTGGGGTCTCAGTGGGGAGGTTGGCCCTCTGGACTGAGGCCGAACAGGGCAAGCAAGCACGCTTGTCTGGGCCCGCTCCTGGAGGAGGACTGCTTGCCGGTGGGGCTGGGGAGCTCACACCCCGGGGTCCTGGGGGCACCCCTGGGTGACCAAGGGCTGCAGTCTCACTCGGGTTGTGTCGCTGTCAGGAGCTGCCTGCGGCGTCCCTTCCTTTGGGAGTCCAACAGCGAGGGGTGTCGTCGGGGCACTGGATGCAGGACACAGATCCCCAGACTCACCACAGGGCCTCGCCAGATCTCCTTCAGCTGCAACTCTGCCGGGGAACTGCCTCTGTGGGGAGAGCGAGAAGGGCGTCCCGCTTGGCCTCTGGATGGGTGAGGCAAGCAAGGGACGTCCTCCGTGAGGGGTGTCACAGGGGCAGCAGACAAGGGACATACAGTGGCCAATCCCTCTCCGGTGCAGATGGTGGCCATCACCGCAGTTCCATTAACCCCTGGAACAGCAGGTGAAGGGCGTATGGTGGCCGACCTTTCCCTAGAGCGGACGGTTGTGGTCACCACAGTCCTGCTTCCTGTGGAGGGTTTTCCATGAGGGGCACCACAGGGGTAGCAGACAAGGGATTTACGGTGGCCGATCCCTCCCCGGCACGGACGGTGGCTGTCACCGTGGTTCCACTAACTCCTGGAACAGCAGGTGAAGGGCGTACGGTGGCCGATCCTTCCCCGGTGTGGACGGTGGCCATCACTGCAGTCCTGCTCCCTGTGGAGGGCCCTCTGTGAGAGCCGTCGCAGCGGGTAGCAGATGAGGGATGTACGGTGGCCAATCCCTCCCCGGCGTTGACGGTGGCTGTTGCTGCAGTTCTACTAACCCCTGGGACAGCATGTGAAGGGTGTATGGTGGCCGACCCTTCCCTGGTGCGGACAGTGGCCGTCACCGCGGTCCTGCTCCCTGGGGAGGCGGCAGACAATGGACAGACGGTGGCCAATCCTTCCCCAGTGCGGACGGTGGCCGTTGCTGCGGTTCTGCCCTTTTCTGGGGTCACAGCAGAGAGACGTACAGTGGCCGATCTCTCCCGGTGCGGACAGTGGCCATCACCAAGGTGCTGTTCCCAGCGGAGGCTGCAGGTGAAGGGCGTACGGTGGCCGACCCTTCCCTGGCACAGACGGTAGCCATCGCCGTGGTCCTGCAGGGGGTAGTAGCAGAGAAGCGTACAGTGGCCATTGTCGCGATGCTACCTGCGACTGTATTGCTACAAGTCCCACCCCGATCCTGGCGAGTGCTGGCCCGGCTGGAGAGTAGTCTGCCAGGGCTGCTTTCCTCTGTCTGGCTCCATTGAAGGGAAGAGGGGTGCAAGGTAGTGGGGGACATAGGCCGATCTGGATTGGACCCTATGCACCTCCCTGTGGTCTCCTCCTGGGATGGGTGTTACGATACCCCATCCATGGTTTCTCCATGGGGTGGGTGTTGCGCCACCCCTTCTGTGGTCTCCTGTTGGGGTGGGTATTTCACTGTGCATCATCATGGTTTGCATCTGGCTATTGGCGCTTTAAAATTGTCCCCAGATGAAAGTCTCTATGCTGAATCAGGAGTACCTTCACTTTTCCGTCGTCGTGCTTTGCTCACTCTTTGTACCTATGCTAAGTTGCACTGTTACCCTAATACCCCTTCTCTGCTTCCTCCCGGTCCTGTCTTGACCACCTTTTCTTCACATCCTAGGATCAAACCACATTTTGCATTCGAACTCGTACCCTCCTCTCTCATTCCTCCCTTACCGTTAGTAATGTTTTCTCTTTCTGCACGAGTCTTTTTCCCCCATGGCTTCTTCCGAGCCCCAACATTTGTCCTTCCATTTTCCCTTATTCCAAGTCCAATTCTTCTTCCCTTATTATCCGTTCCCGGCTTTTAGACCATCTTTCCTGCCATTTTCCTGCAGTTCCTGTATACACAGATGGTTCCAAAACCCCAGAAGGTGTCAGGTTCGCAGTTCTCTTTCCTGACGTCTTTTATCGGTTTAGCCTTCCTGTTTGTGTGAGTGTTTTAGCAGCCCTGTTGTATGCCCTCTTGTTTGTGTTACGGTATATTTATCGCTCCTCCTCTTCCTCATATGTGACATTCTCTGACTCTTTTGGTGCTCTGTCCCTTCTTCAGTCATCTTCTCACCCTTTAGTCCTTCTTATCTTAGAATGGTTGTTCTGTATTTCTTCTCGTCACAAATCTGTCCAGTTCTGTTGGGTCCCAGGGCATGTAGGCATCGCAGGTAATGAACGTGCGGATCAGTTGGCTCGCACAGCTGTTGCCAGAGAAGCTTCTCTTTTTTTTACTCATTCCAGTCTCTGATTTCCTTCCTGCCTTCTTCCTTCCTTAAACATCGGTGGCAGTCTTGCTGGGACTCTATCGCTAATAATGGACTCCATGTTGTAAAGTCCTTTATTTCTCCCTGGTTGACCCCTGGCCTCCGTAATAGGAGATGGGAGGCTGCTTTAGCTCGTCTTAGAATTGGTCATTCTAGACTTATCCACTCTTATTTGATGTCTGGTGACCGCCCTTCCCTCTGTACTTATTGCAATACCATCCTCTCCGTATGCAATATTTTCCTTGATTGTCCTCTTTTACGCTGTGCAGCGACGTATTTCTTTTCCTTTCTTGTCTCACATTCGATGTCCCCTCCACCCCTTCTTGCAGATTTCCTCCGAGAATCACCATATTTTTCCTTCCATAATATCATGTCCCTCCTTACCTCTATTGATCTTCTTTCTGACATCTCATTCCGTCCCCTACTTTAGTAGCCTCATCTATAATACGACCCGTTTCTTTCACCTAGCTGTGTCTGTGCTCCCAGCCCGCTCAGCGTACACATCTTGTAGCCGATGATCTGGCTTTGTGCTCGATTTTGGCACTAGGTTCTTGTTCTTCTTACAGCTCTACCCCGACCATGACCCTACTACTTTTGCTTGGTCCTTTTTCTTGTCTTCCTTCTTTTCTCATCTTTTCTTCCCTCCCAAGGTATGAGAGCCGTGGTGATGGGATACGTGAGGCTGTCTTTTTTTTTTGTCAGTCCTGACTTGCCTGAGGGAACCATGGGTACGGTAGCCCTTGTTTCACTGTTTTGCCCTTACTCCTGATCCGGGCTCTCAGGAGTGGACCAGTTTATTTCCCACTCTGTACAATCTGGTTCACCAGGGACAATAATTAACTCAAGCAGCAATGGGAGATGCTCCTCCTAAACCTTCTCCCGGTCAGGCAGATCCTCTCTCCCCTACTCTTCCACCCCGTTCCTCCTCTTCCTATCCTTCTGTTTCTTCTTCTCTTCCCCCCCCCTCCTCCCTCCTCTCTTCTTCCGAATCCCCCATCGATATTGCATCTTCGATTTTTGGGCCCCAGACATGTTCGAAATATTTCAACATCCAACCGACAATTAACGACCTCACTCTCCATCTCCTTTGACAAGTAGGTCCCGTTGTCACATTCTCTGCATGCCCTAATGATGACTGACTCCTGACTGTTTCAGCTGGTGTGCAAGCTGAGAAGGTATTATCACTTGCTGACCCTTCTGGCCACCCTATCACTGCAGTTCCAGATGTTCACCTAAACTCTGTCATCGGAACTATTCTGATCCCGTCCTATATATCCATAGGTGACCACAGTTTTTCTGAATGTTCTGCTGACATCCAAGGAATCTTGTCTGCTCAACACCATGCTGTACTCTATTCAATACTACACGCTTCCCCCTCAGGGGCGTTGCAAATATTCAGCCAACATAGAGAAGATAATCTTCAAGGACCGCGACCTTACCATCTCTGTTATTGTTGATGGTACATTACTTCAGGTCAAAGAATACACACCTCATTCTTGACACTGTTCTTCCTGTTGGCGATATGGTCGCCCAGCTAAATACCGGTACTGTAAGTCACAGATGATCTGCCCTGCCTCCGCTCAACCTGGCTACACCTCCTCAATCTGCCTAGCTGAGACACAAGTCTGCCCAAACTGCCAAGGCTCTCATGCTGCCTTGTCCCAGGAATGGCCGGTCTACACCTTTGAAACTGGTCTCCAGGGTCCGCTGGAAAGAAGGTCTCTCCCTCCGTGCACCCCGTCAACGTGCCCGTGATTTAGGATTCTCTTCCCGTACCACTTTTGCTCAAGTGACCCGTCCTTTCTACACTACCCATCTGTCTCTCAGTCCCACCCTATTGCAACTATCACAACCTCTAACTCCTTTTGACATGCCTCCTCCCATGGTGTCGCCAGTCTCCAGATCCTCTAGTGTCTTGGCCTCTTCCTCTCTCTAACCATCCATCTTGCTCACCTATCCCTCCATCTGTCACTGTTGTCTCCTCTCCCTCTGTTTCTGCTCTCCCCTCTTCCTCCTCCCCTTCTCCCCCTTCCTGTTCTATTCCCTACTCTCAGGCCCCTCCTGTTTCTCTTACAACCTTTTCTATGTTCTAGACTCCTCCACTCCTACTTTCTGCTTGTCGCCTTAATTATCCGCTCCTCTCTCTTCCCCTCATTTCCCTTCCCATTCTGCTGCTTCCCCTCGCTTCTCTTCTCTCCATCAATGACCACTCCCTCTGCCACAACGTGGCATCCGTCGTCCGCCTCCCTCCAGTAAACGTGGGCTGCCCTCCACTACGTCGGATGCCAAGGGTTCCACAAAACCCTCACATTCTCCCCCGGCTCGTAAGATGCGTACTGCCTGTCCATTGCTCTCTGCAACGCCTACTCCAATGAAGATCGCTGTCTTGACTCAACAGTCTGGTCCCATCCCTACCCAACTCCACAAGCCACTCTACAACCTGTTCCAACTCCCCTGTCGACACCGCAGACGACACTCCCTACAGTTACCGAGGGTGAAGCCCTCACTGACATCATGGATTTTCTGGTGACTTCTTTACAGGACCCCATGAGTCCCAGAATCGTTCTTCATATGGCTGAAGTCCATTCGGCTCCTTCTGATCACCCTCCTCCTCCCCTCCCTCCTTCCCCTCTCACTTCTTGTTCAACTCCCTCTCCTTTATCCCTCCGCATGCCACCGGGTTATGGTGACCGTCCCACTCGTCCGCCTCTTTCACCCTCTGCTCCTATTCCTACTATCATACCAACGTGATGTATGGTACTCATCTGTTGAAAATTTTATTTTCTGTGTAATATATTTTATCTTTTGTGTTTTATCTGATCTTTCTTAGGCTTTTTACTTTTATTTGGTTTCACTTTTATTTGATGTTGTAAACTTTAGTATGTCTGTTTTACAGTGGAACCTTCGAAGTTTTACGCCCCATTGTTATGACCTTCGTTATCTCCTTTCGGTTCACCATCCTTCCTTACTCTGTTTACAAGAACCCCGTTTGTCTTCCCCTCCAGTACCTATACCTGACTATTGTTCCTTGTTTTCTTCTGCTTCTCTTCCTGTTTTCAGCTCTCTCAGTCCACCACACAGTTCCTATTGAACGTCTGTCCCTTCACACCACGGTTCGATGTCATTTTATTCGTGTTTTTCTTGGACGTTGGATTACACTGGTTTCCATTTATTTCTCTCTCCCCCAGCCTATTGATTTTCCTGCCTCATCTTTTTTATTGTTATTGTTGGGAGATTTGAACTGTCACCATGCATTCTGGGGCGATGATGTTCTTCGACACATTTTAATGCTAAAACTCATACTTTCTCCTGTCTGGATCTCTCCTTCTGTTCCCCTTCTCTTTCTTTATATTTTCAATCTGCTCTTTCTGATGCTGTATATAGTGATAATTTTCCTATCAAACTTACTCTTACTTCATATTGTCCCGTACTAAGACATCTCGGTGGTGCTTCCCGAAGGCTGACTGGCCATCTTTTACTTCTTTAACAGTTCTTTCTGTACCCCCTTCTTCCTTTTCTACTGTTTTAGATATGCTTAACTTTTTTAATGTTTTAGTTCAGACTGCAGCTTTGACTGCGATTCCTAGGTCGTTCCGTCCATTTACTTCTAAATGTGTGCCTTGGTGGGATTCTTTTTGTACTGTAGCACTCCATGTTAACCGCGCACATTAGAAAAGTTTCCTACGTAAACACAACACCCCAGATGAAAAGAGTTTGTTTCTCTTGTTTAAAAAGGCCCCCACTTTAATTCGTAAGACTGTTAAATGGGCTAAATGCTGTAGCTGGAAATTATACGTCTCCACTGTTACTGCCAATACGCCCATTGTTTCCGTCTGGAAAAGTATTCGCAAAATAGCTGGTAAGCATCTTCCCATGCCTTCCCTTGTCCTCCATTTGGATGAGGAGTCAGTTGCAGATGTTCATCTAGTTGCTGATGGTTTAGGTCTTCATTTTAGTAATGTTAATGGCGGCTCTCATCCCTCACCTGAATTCCATGCCCTTAAAGCTTCTTCTGAATGTACGCCTGTTGAATTCCTGCTGTCGTTCAGTTAATGGTATAATGTGCCTTTCACGCTCCAAGAACACTTGCGAGGGTCCTGATGGCATACACTGTATTATGCTCTGTCACCTTTCCCCCAACGCCCTGGCTGTATTATTAGCTATTTATAATCATATCTGGACAGGGTGTTTTTCCTCCTCCTTTTCGTACTGCCATCATTCTCCCATTTCTTAAGCCGGGAAAGCTAGGCCATGCTCCTCAGGATTATCTCCCATTGCTCTTACTAGTTATCTCTGCAAGTTGTTCGAGCATATGATAAATCATTGTCTTATGTGGCTCCTAAAATCCAAGCAGCTTTTATCATCTTCACAGTCTGGTTCTCGAAAAGCTCACGGTACTTTAGCTTCCCTCCTAAATCTAGAGGTATCCACAAAGCCCCTGCCACTCACCAATCTGTTGTTGCAGTGTTCTTTGACCTTAAGAAAGCTTATGATACAGCTTGACGCTACCATATTCTATGCACAGTTCGTTCTTGCGGTATCGATCGTAGCCTTGGTGTTTTGCTAAAGAATTTTCAATCAGCTTGTTTCTTTAGGATCTGTGTTTAGCATACTTATTCGGATCCATTCCCACAATATGAAGATGTTTCCCAAGGCAGTATTCTTAGCACTACTTCCTTTTTTATTGGCAATTAATGGGATTAGTTCTTATCTCCCAGTTGGGGTTCGCTCTTCTTTATATGTTGATGACTTTGCAATATATACCTAAAACTCTGATATCTCTGCCCTTGGTGCTCTTATTCAATGTGTGGTTTCTGCTACCTCAGAATGGGCTACTTCACATGGTTGCCGGTTCTCTGCTTTTAAGTCTCATGCTATTATTGTTACTCGCTCTTATCTTATTCCTCAGTGGCCTCTTTTTCTCTATGGCTCTCCTCTCCCCTACAAAACTTCTGCTTCCTTTCTTGGCCAATTCGACTCTCGTCTTACTTGGAAGGACTGTACTGTCTCCTTGAAAATTTCAGCCTTGCAACGCCTCTGTCTCTTACAGACTTTATCTTGTGTGTCGTGGGGTGCTGATCGAACCACTCTTCTTTGCCTCCATATTGTTCTCGTTCTCTCCAAACTTGATTGTTGTTGCCAGGCTTATTCTTCCTCTTGAGACACCGTCCTCCAATAGCTTAATTCTGTGCATCATCACAGTTTGTGTCTCACTCTTGGTGCTTTTAAATCTTCCCCAGTTGAGAGTCTCCATGCTTAATCAGGAGTTCCTTCACTTTTCCGTTGTCGTGCTTTACTTTCTCTTCGTATCTATGTTAAGTTGCATTGTTTTCCTAATACCCTTTCTCTACTTCCTCCCAGTGCTGACTTAGACACGATTTCCTCACAATCTAGGATCAAACCACCTGTTGCAGTTCGAGCTGGTACACTCCCTTCGCACTCCTCCCTTACCGTTAGTAATGTTTTTTCTTTCCGCCCGTATATTTTTTTTCCCCTGTGGCTACTCCCGCGACCCCACTTTTGTCCTTCCATTTTCCCTTATTCCAAATCCAATTCTTCTTCATTCATTCTCCATTCCCAGTTCTCCGACCATCTCTCCAGCCATTCCTCTGCAGTCCCTGCATACACTGATGGTTCAAAAACCCCTGCGGGTGTTGGGTTCGTGGTTCTTTCCTGACAACTTTTATCATTTTAGCCTTCCTTTTTATGCAAGTGTTCTAACACTAGAGTTATATGCCCTCTTCTTTGTGTTGCGGTATATTTGTCATGCCTCCTCTTTGACGCAGCCAGCAATCCATAGGTCATTTATAAGTTCTGAGTAAGACTTTTCCCTCCACTCACTTGTCGCCTAAAATAGGCACAATAATATTTGTACTTACTTTATATTAAGGCTCCATGAATGCTACGGCCGTGAGATTGGATTCAAACTACCCGCCGTGCTTAACTCAAATACCCGCGAACCTGATGTCACTGTTCTTCTGGTGTGATGTAACAATCCGCTTTCCCCTCAATTCCCTAAAATCCTAGTAAAAATGAATTATTAAAAACAGATGAATGCACGATAACAATTGTATTCGATAATGCTTCCTCTCATATTAAATTCATACTGCCAAGTTAGCTAAGGAAAAAATTGGGAAATGGAATCTTCCCTCATCTCATCCCTGTAGCGGGTTCCCCTCGCCTTTGTTCCTAACACGACACGGACCAGGGCTGGGCAGGATCCCTCTCGCACTTATACTTCCCATGAATCTGCAGATTATTTTACCCTCCAAAAGAGGGCACAGGTGCTGGGGGAAGAAATGCCCGGGTAAGGAGATGTTTCGATGGAGACACCATGCATTATAGTTACCTCGCCACGCCTACCTATGAGCCCCACCTCATGCACCCCACTCACCCGTGTCTTGAGTATTCCTAGTATTTTTCAGTAGTGGTGGTCCTAAGTAGGCAGGAGAATGTGTGTACTTTATAACATTATAACCTAGACTGTAGTCAGATATAATTTAAGGTAATTAGCTGTTATATTACCCGTTTTTCTCATGCATGCAATAACGGAAGTAAAGGGGACGATTTGTGCTTTTACTTGGTATACTGGGGCCGGATACTCAAAACGAGCCTTTAGCCACAGCGCCAGTTGATGAACAGCGCCTTTGTGTACGGCAGGTCAACGGTGCCTTTGAGAGCACACCCGATTCCCATACTCAAACAATTTTAAAGGCGCCTTTGGTGTGCCTTTCCGTGGAAAGGCAACTTTCGCTCAGAAGGCGCCGTTTGATACCGCAGCCAATCACAGCAGCGTTATAAAAATACTCTTAGGAAGTGTCTGCTAATCACAAAGCAGCACTTCCTCTCAGCTGACGGAC
>JAGKTI010001879.1:0-29472 GCA_018397915.1 Birgus latro | reverse complement strand
GTACTGCCCAGACACTGGTGTCATATGCGGTGTGATATATAGATAGATTTGGATATAGATAGATTATCTTCTTTATAACGTAGATAGAAAAATCCTGCGTTACACTGGTGTTACAGCGGTGGGATCTTTATTAATTCAATTTCTCTATAGTGCTAAAGTTCTCAGCACGACAACCTAACCCTTCTTAAATAATACTGTATGTTAATCTCACTTAACTACAACCTTTATTTATACTAATATAACGGAGATACTCCCAACATAATTAAAATAAAATCCATTTCACACACTGACTAGGGTTTTCATGAAAAGTGAAAGATTGACGAGGAGAGTGTATATGAGTGAGGTGGAGGGAGCGAGACGGAGGGGGAGGCCGAGGATGAGATGGAGGGATGGAGTGGAGAGGTATATGAGAGAGGGGGGTGTGAGTTGGGAGCGTGGTAGTGAAATGGCAGGGGACAGAGTGACATGGAGGCGATTTGTTTGTGGCCACCCCGTTCGGGATTGAGGCGTCTGGCAATAGATAGATAGATTGACATTTTCCATACATTCCCTGGAATATAAAATTTGCCTGCAAATAGGCAACCTGACTTACTTCAGATCAGTAACTATTAGGGTCAAAACTGAATATATCCAAATACTATTAACTGAAGTACTGCAGTACCTCTAGCTGAAGCTGGTGGGTTAGGCTTACACTAGGTGTGACTGATCCAACAGAAATCACAATGAATTGTTAATATATTCTGAATATAAATACTGTACCTATATGCACTGAGCAATCAACTGAACATTACACACGTTTCTGCAGCATTTTATGACTAAATGTATTGAAGAAACAGCATTCAACAGCATGTGCCTCTACCGTCGAGTTGACTATACCCAAATACAACACATACTCCACAGTTATGTCATTATTACTAGAATTATGATATCTTGCTACCCAATAACTACGTCTGACGCAAAGCATTCCACTCCAAATAAGGTAATGAGGCAGTAGTTCATCTAAATACAAGCGAGGAACGCCACACACATCATCCACGACTTGTTGTTGTTGTCAAGCACAGGCGCCTTTTGATCGCTAGGGCTCCTCCGACCCTGCCGGTCCCGTAAGGCGCTAACGAGGAAAGTTTTCCAATATGGCCGCGCACAGCCGAGCTTTTGAGAAAGCGCCTTTCACGGAAAGGCAATGTGTAACGGCGCCTTTGGCACAAAAGGCGCCGTTAAGCGCTTTGAGTATCCGGCCCCTGGTGACAGTCGGCGTGAAAGGGAAAATGACCCATCGTCACCACCCTCACCCCCGTTACACCTCTTCCTCATTTGTGATATTCTCAGATTCATATGGTGCTCTGTCCCTTCTTCAGTCACCTTCTGCTTCTCACCTCTTAGTCCTTCGTATCTTGAAATGGTTGTTCCGTATCTCTTCTCGTCGTAAAACAGTTCAGTTCTGTTGGGGGACATGTAGGCATCACTGGCAATGAACATGCTGATCAGTAGCACTGCTGTTGCCAGAGATGCCTTTCCTTCCTTCCTCATTCCAGTCTGATTTTCTTCCTGCCCTATCTTCCTTCCCTCAACATCGGTGGCAGTCTTGCTGGGACTCTATCAATAATAATAAACTCCGAGTTGTCAAATCATTTATTTCTTCCTAGTTGACCCCTTGTCACCGTAATAGGAGGTGGGAGACTACTTTAGCTCGTCTTAGAATTGGTCATACAAGACTTAGCCACTCTTATTTGATGTCTGGTGACCGCCATTCCCTCTGTACTCATTGCAGTACCATCCATTCCGTACGCCATATTTTTCTTGAGTGTCGTCGTTACACTCTACAGCGACGTATTTCTTTTCCTTTCTTGTCTCACATTCGATGTCCCCTCCACCCCTTCATGCAGGCATCCTCAGAGAATCACCGTATTTTTCCTTCCATCATATCCTTCCTTACCTCTATTGGTCTTTTCGACATCTAATACCGTTCCCTACTTTAGCAGCCCCATCTGTAATATGATATACTTCTTCCAATGACACACTTCTTTCACCACGTAGCGTCCGTGCTCCCGGCCCGGCCAGCATATACAACTTGTAGCCGATGATCCGGCTTTGTGCTGGATTTTGGCACTAGCGGCCGTATGGTTGCTAATGTAGGGCTATAGTAGGGGTTGTTCTAACATTTTTTAAAGGGGAGGCATGCTATGGCTTCCGCAAACCCTACATTTAATTATTTGTAACAAAGTAACTCTCTACCTCCAGAAACCATAGAATAATGTAAGTAATTCATGTAAAAAATATTTTAAATTGCTAAAAATGAAATACAAACATAGAATGGAACTGAACTGTTGGTTATTAAAACACGCGGGCTGTACCTTACCGAGTAGTAGGTCAAGCTCGGGCCCGTTTCTGCCCTAGTGGTGACCACTGGTAGTGACATGTAGTCTTTTTTTTTTTTTTTGAGTGGTTAATAGCAGGTGAGATCCTAAAATTGAGATGTGTAAACCACTTTTATACGTTATTCATGAGATTTAACTGAATATAGAACGCTCAGTCAACGCTACAGGAAATAATATACGTTAATACATAATAGGAGAAAGGTACTATTCTTCGTTCATAGGTCAAACTATGAAGCGTCGTGGCAGCATCAGATCATCTTTGCGTTTTAATATCAGGCACTGCAAACAGTTTTTCATTTTCTTCTAATTCCATTTTTAATTATTAATCAGCAGCATCCTATTCATAATTCTTGGCAATTAAGGAGACATAGGACCACCTTATTTTGCATTTTTTCCTTGCTTTAGCCCTTCATGGAGTTCTTCACGTACTCTCGAATAGCGTTTCCAAGTTTCGGTGTTTTTCGTTTCTTTAAATGTGGTGAAAAGTGCATTAAAAAGCGGTGTTTGTTCACAGACTGCCACTATCTTACGAGGCACGAAGATAGATGGAAGCCATCTTAGAACGCTATATATGAGCGAAATTAACCTTGAAGTGCCTACTTATAAAAACCTAGCCTAAATTTTCGTAACAGCCAAACCTTAATTATCCTAACCTTACCTAACCTATTTAGACTAACCTAACCAATTTTATGCTAACCTAACCAAACATCCTGCCCTCTGCTGGAAGACTGACGAACGCCATCTTAGAACGCTACTTTTCGGCGAAATTGCCCTTTATCAGTGTTCATTTACCCAAACCTAACATAAATTTTCGTAATTCAGCCCAACCTTATTAATCCTAACTTATTTTATGCTATCCTAACCAATTTTAGGGTAACAACCAAATTCATCCTAACCTAACCTTAACCATCAGCGCGAAACTATCATATTTACAACATAAGTATTGATTGAAAAGTTTATTACTGTAAAAGTATATAAAGTATACGTACTAACAAGTGCTAATATATAACAAAATTACGGGAAATTATATTGTTTCGTTGTTGATTGACATCGTCTGGAAAAACAATAGTCACGGTGACTCCCACTGGAGCACTTCCGGCATACCAACCGGCCAGGCAGGGCTACCAACCGCCCCCTTTCCCTTAATGCTCTCTTAGTATACTGTGTAAAAATTGAGGGCATGCTTGTGCTTTCCTTAGTGTGTAAAGTAGGGACCAATGTAGGGCCTTTCCATCTGTATTTAAGCATACGACCGTAGGTTCTTATTGTTCTTCTTCTTCCAGCTCTAGCCTCAACATTCACACCTCTAACCTTCCACACCTACTTGTCATCCTCCACCCTCTCCACACACTCAAATCTCAATCTACCTCTTCTCATCATAACGCCTACAGGTTCCATCCATCTCAACTCTTCATTTGCATTCCTAATGTAGCCAGGCCTGTCATTCAAGGACTCGCTACACACCCATCTAATCATCCTCATCTGTGTACATTTGAGTCTATGAATACCCTCTTCCTTTACTGCCTAAGATTCATTACCACATAGCATCACACTCCTAATACATGCTGCATAAAAGGACCCTCTAGCATGGAGGAAAAGCCCGTCTCAATACGATATCAGAATAGGCAACAACTCCCTGAATTTCATCCTTGCTACTGAGCTACCTCCAGCACCACATCCAGCACATACCATGTCCCCCAGATAACAAAACTCCTCCACACACTCATGAGACTCTCGTTTAATTTTCATTACATTTGGAAAGGCTCCAACATGCTTGCATGCCTTGGTCACCTAATGACGGCTCTCCATGCTACTCAGTCTTTGGCAGCCTCTCTATTCAGTCCCTTATCCTTGAGGTATCATTCTGTGACCTCATCCCAGATCTTTTTCACTCTGCCTCTCGCAACCCTACCCCAACAATCACACTTTTCACATTCTGCACCCAATTGTCATCCTCCATCCTCTCCACATGCCCAAACCATCTCAATCTACTCGTCATCACAACATCAATACACTCCAGTCCCATCCTTCCTCTTAACTCTTCCATCGTAAGCCAAGCCCCCCCCCAAGGGCTCGGAGTTGAGGACGCACTGCACATCTATCTAACCATTGTCATTTCTGTACATTTGAGCGTGCGAATATCCTCTTCCTTTACTGCCCAGGTCTAACAACCATACAGCATTACACTCCTAACACATACCGCATACAAAGATCCCTTAGCACAAAGGAAAAGCCCTCTCAGTGTCAGGAGAGGCAACATCTCCGTGAACTTCTTCAAAACACTAATTACTCCAGCCACAGAGCTAAACTGCACCTCATCAGCATCCACTCTTTCTCTAATCATACCTTCTAGAACTCTCTCCATTGCCTTCATTTTCTGGTCCAAAAGTTTTATGCTTCCATAATTTCCTCTTTCCAGGGCATCACCCTTTCCCTTGTACACATTTACAAGCACACTCCTCAGTCAATCGTCTGGGACAACACACATACATAATCATATTGATCAAATCAGTAACTAACCCCACTCTTATATCTCCTGAGGCCTTCAGCATTTCAGCAGTCAACCCAGACACACCTGCTGCCTTCCCCAACTGCATCCTGCCTATTGTTCTGCTCACAGTAGCAGCATCAATCAAAGGCCAAGGTCCAAACACAGGATCCACTGACTGCAAACCTTCCCTGTTCCAGTGAAACTCCTCATTCAGCAACCGATTATACTGCTTTCTCTAGGCATCTTTAATATCCTCACTGTTCACCACTACCTTTCCTTCATCATTCTTCATACACTGCTCACCTATGATACCCATGTTTTACCTCTTCATCTGATTTGTCACTTTAAATATCAGTTTCTTCCTTTCCACACTGTCTAGGTTATCCAGTAAAAGTCTCTGAGACTCAGACTTTGCCCTGTATACCACTTCTTCTAGCCATATGACTGGCAGCCAAATAGTCCTCTTTGTTACCACCCCTTTTCCATATGATTGGCAGCCAAATAGTCCTCTTTGTTACCACCCCTTTTCCATTCCCAGAAAAGCTTATTTTCACCCTAACTGCAGCTTCTGCACCCACATCCCACCATCATGTTACTTTATATGTTGGGGTGGGGGGAAGGGACTTTGTCCATCCACAATGAATCAGTAACGATTGGATTAACTGTACCACGTCTCCTGTATGATCTCCCCTACAAATCACACACTCAAAATCAGCATTATTTTGGAACTTACCTTTATAGCCACAAAAATACCTGGGACAGCAGCGACAATGAGGAGACGTACCTCAGATCCTGCTCCAACTGTGACCACAGAAATTCAGCACGCTGCCAGAAGCCACCACTGGATAGCCACGGTACGAGTGTCAGAACCGGAAGGACACAAGAGGCCCATGTGCGCGCAGCTCCTGGAAGACCCTCTAGCCTAGAGTTGCCACCCAGCCGCCACCGCAACCTGGGCCACCAGTACCACCGACAAAGGGAGCTCGTCAATCCAGTGCCTGCTCTAAGCAGCAAAACCAAGCTTGCTAAAGGCGGCTTGGCAAAGCAGAAGGATACCCCCGTGTCTGCTAGAGGCAGCACACTCGAGCTTGCTAGAGGTGGCTTGGCAATGCAGAAGGAGTTTCTGTACCTTCCAGTGTCTGCTAAAGGCGACACACCCGAGCTTGCTAGAGGCGGCTCGGCAATGCAGAAAGAGTTCCTGACCTCGTCCTCAGCCCGTGGACTCACTGAGGCTAGTCCAGGAAACTGAAGGCCATGACGTTCCCCTGATCCAGGCCAACTACCCCACCTTGTCACAGCCTCTGGAGTGGGTCCCCTCCCCTCACACTCTCAGATATCGCCCTCTTACCCCAGGAAAGGAATCCCGGGAGTAACGGACTATAGTCGTTCCAATATATTGTGAGTGTTTGGGCATTGGCTTTTCTGGGGGTTCCCCCATGTGCGACCCTGCCAAATTTCGCCCAACACACATCACTCTGTCTTATAATTATGTCATTTATTTGCTGCTTCTGAATTAATTTGTATATATTTACTGCTTTAATAAGGCTATATAGTGTTATGAATGTATCTTTCTTTTTATAAAGCAATTATTTTGTATAAATACAACAATACTTGACAGGTTGCTGTCTGACGTTGCTTTTCTCCGAGCTTGGGGATGACCGTTCTAATTCAAAGATCAGGTTGCCACCACCCAAGATGGAAGCTACCCCTGCTACACCTGCTACTCATTCTCGTGTGCTACACAGCCAAGAGAGGGAACTTATTTACAATGTAAATAAGTATTTTTTAGAATTTACCCAGTAATCTGACAATTGACCCTGTACGAGGTTTGGCAACGTCGCATGCGGGGAAACCCCCGGAAATGCCAACACCAAAACGCTCATCATGTATTGGAAGGACTATAGTTTTGCCATCCCAGCTATCCTGGGTCCCTTCTAACTTCCCCGCCAGACCCACTTGGGGAACACACCACACTTACCTCCATCCCCAGATTACGAGAGAGAGAAAGAACCAGGCATCAGGTCTTCACTTTTCGGAGCCAGCCTATCTCTCCCTTAGGGATTCGGGGTCCAGCAGCGGTGAGATAAACATCTCCAGTCATGGCCTCTTCTCCTGTCTCAGCCTTCGACCTGTTGAGGGGGGCTACTACCGGCAGTGAGTGCCCACAAGCCGCCACTTTCATGGGGACGGTGAAGTGGTACAATGCGAAGGCAAGGTACGTGTTGGCGCCAAGACACCGGCGCTGATGTATTCATGTACCACCTTGGGATTATTTCACCCACTTCCTGACGCCTCCAGTGCTCGTTGGGCGGGGGCGAGATGGTTGTGTTCAGTGTCCATAAGACACCGAAGGGTCCTGAGGCTAGGGACGTCACTGGGCCGGGGGGAGTTGCTGTGCATGGCTCTGTCCATGCACAGCGGCGCCCCACGGCCCGGGGGCATCGGCCTATGGATCGTCGGTGCTCTGGGGACACTGACACAATTGTCAACACGTGTGTCACGACAGCGGAGGCATTCTGTGGTGGTGACAGGGAAGCGTTGCACATTCTTCTCCCTCAGATTTTTTAGGAGAATGGGCTACCGCGCCTTGTCATCCCTCAGAGATTCGCCTGTGATACACAGGCCGCCCCTCGTCAGGAGCATTGTGCCCTGAAGCTGCAGCCTCCTAAACCCCGCCTGACACCACAGAAAAGGCTGCAGCTTGACGCCCCCCTCAACAGGGTGACGGCTTCTTGCACCTCTACCCCTGCTCAGCCCATGGAAGTTGAGCACCACGGCAATTCTCCTACTTCTCGCGATTCTCCAGCAGCAGTGGTAGAGAGCGGCCTCCCCTGTCCCTACTGTCCACCAGGACGCCGAAGTCCCTCCTCTCCCTGTATCACCATCCACTGTTCCTCGTACTCCACCAGCCACAGAGGACCTCCCGACCATCCAGGGGGCCAGTGCTTTACTGTTGCCTTCACCTGCTCCATCTTCATCGGCAACGTTCGAGCCTGCCTGTGCCACTGCACTTGGCGATTCCTCCTCTTCCACCGAAGGCGGTGGCGCAATCGGTAGAGAGGTCGCCTGTAGTCCCGGCGGACCCAGGTTCAAATCCCGGCTGGGGCAGGGAACAGTTTAAGGATTTGAATTTCATTAAATCAGGCTTTACTAATCTACCAGATGACCCGCCGACATGTCGTAAAAATACCCCCGCTAATACCAATACACCAGTCCCGTATGAGACAGCCCTAGCATGTATTCAATATGGACGGTGGGTGTTAGCGCCGAAGTGGTGACATGCAGAGGTGTATGGTATGTAGGAGGACTGCTGGGCCTTGATAGCAGGCTGTGAAGCCTATGCCCAGAAGTCAGACACATAAAAAAAAAAAACATCTCTGTTGATTTTAGTCAGGTGGACATACAAGCGATCCTTGCCGACGTCAGGAAGAACCTACAGTTATCTCGCGACTTGGAGTTGTATCAGGACGTCAAATAACATCTGTTTTCTGTTCCGCCACTTACTCTGACCAGGCCAATGTAGGGCCCAGCCCTCTCTTCAGGGGAGGGGAATCATATAATGAATGAATGAATCTCCCTTAGTCCAGCCTTAATTTATTCACACACATCGCAAACACTCCTTACAGACATAGCGTCGAATCCCGGCTCCTTCCTTTTCCAGAGTGTACCCCAGTGACAATCACCCATATTCCACCTAGGACGTCTCCCTCCAGACCCACCTCCCAAGCTCCATTTCCCCTGACTGACCATTTCTTGTAGATAACTCTACCCCTGTTGTATCAAGGGTGTGTACAGGATCAACAGGAACAATTAAATTATTTTTAGAGCCATCTTGAGTTTACGTGTCTACCTTGTACTCTTATGGTGTGTTGAATCTTGCTGTGTGTGTTCCTCCCATCGATATATATACAAGTTGTTACGGCATTGCCCTCTGCAGTTGAGACCAGCGGTCCCCATCTTGGTGGTCCCAAGACAATCATCGACGCACGTGTTTACGCTTTCAACAGCGTACGGTTTTTGTTTCTTGCCTGAAGCAGAGGCTACACATGCTAGTTTGGAGATAAAACAAGCGATACAGTTAATAGTCAACACCATGCCACCGTGTGCAGTGATCAACTGCACTAACGTGCGGTTTAAGAACTGCGGACAGACGTTTCACCGGTCAGTATGCTTAGAGATGATTTATACCTATCTCACTGTATTCTTCCATATTTTATATCTTACAGCACCAAGAAATATGTAAGACACATAGTGTCCTGGTTGAGGTCTTTTGGAAAAACTGGATTAATGAGATATCTGAGTACAATGTTCAATTGAACCCTACCACAGATTCAGGTTATGTATATATTCATAGAGAGCAAATTCTACTGACAACACTCGAATGTCCTAGAAAATTATTGTGATACGGCGTAACTGGCACTGGATTCCTTGTCCATGCTGCCCTATCCTCCCTGTCAGTGTATTTGTTGGTTGCATTTTCTAATAGCAGAGCAAACAACAACGACAAAGTAGGGCTTCTCTGACTGATTTGATAATTAATGGCCACTCTCACCAATAATGTAGTCTCATTAAAATTGTTGCACACTACAAACAATTGTGGTGATTATTTATTCTCGCTTAAACTCTGTTGTTTGACGATTAAACAGGCAGGGTTTGATTAGGCAATATTTGACAACATTCAAGTATTCCATATTGTTAAGAAACGGGATCTACAATAGTCCGTCAAAAATGTCGGGATCGTTTGGGCATTGCCCCTCACAGGAATTCCCCCTTCTGCGGCGTTGCCAAGCCTATACCAACACACACCTCTCTGTCTCATTTCAGCTATTTACTACTTCTAAATGAAATTTATTTACAGTGTATATATATATTTAATTCTCTAATAAGGTTATATAGTGTTATAAGTGTCTATTATTTTTAAATATAACTGACTTTTTATAAATTCCACAGCACTTGGCATAGTTGCTTTCTGACGCTGCCACACACGATGGGTGAGTCAGCGTGGGGTGGGTCAGGTGACAAGGTCTGACTGACCGTGTCAATCCACAGGTCACTTTCTCTCTGGCCTTCACCCAAGATGGAGAGAGAGAGAGAGAGAGAGAGAGAGAGAGAGAGAGAGGCTGACAGAGTAGGAGGCTTTTCTTCAAGTTGTAATAATTCATAAAACCATATAGACTTTTTGTAGAAATAAATCTACATAAAATGTACATTTTATATGCAGAGAGAGAGAGAGTCAGGAGGCTTTTTCTCAAATTCTAATAATTCATAAAACCGTATAGATTTTTTGTAGAAATAAATCTACATAAAATATAAATTTTATATGCAGAAAGAGAGAGAGAGAGAGAGAGAGAGAGAGATGTCGTGTGGTGGGAGCGTGGGCATAGCACTTTTGTCTCTAATCCGATAATTTGCCCAGTACAAAAATTGGCAACGCCGCGCGAGGAAGAATTCCCGTGAGGGGCAACGCCCAAACGATCCCGACATTTTAGGCGGACTATAGTTAGGTAGTGCTGGAGAATTCCCGATATTTCTCGTAGTTCCGTTATGAGTCAGAGCTGCCAGTTAGCCTGCTGTTTGTGAGCGTAGTTATTTTGTAAGGTGTACATTAATTTTTGTGTTCTTTTTTCTCTATATCGTTTAATTAATGTAACTTAATTTATGTAATATTATCTTTCACAGTGATAGGTGGAGGCGACCATTATCCACTCACTTGATGTAATGCTGCCTACTTCTACCTTAGCTTTCATCATTCTTTTTCTGTGCCTGCCCTCCTCTCTTCCTGTTTCTCCCATCTTTCCTGTCACTTCTTATTGCTTTTCTTTCCTTTACAGGTGGCTTTACATTGATTGACAAGCCAAATGGTTTCCCATAAGCCAAGAAACCATTTACAACGCTGGCTGGTAACCATATAACCAAACCATACGTGCTCCCTACGTGTCAACAAGTGGGTTGGTGGAGGGTTCGTACCCCTCCCTGTAAAACAAATAACTCGAAGGCAAATGGCCACCCTTTACGGGATTATGGTGCCTGGCAATAGATAGATAGATTATCTTAGTTTGAATGCTCAAGCACTTGAGTGTTATACAGTGTAAGAAAACTCTGGATAATTTTGAATATCTCCGAGTTGGCAATTGTTGCTTCTCCTAGAATGTACAGATCATTCTAGAACAATGAAAGCTTATATAAGGATGGGGAAGAGACTAAGTCAGTTTCAGTTCAGTTTGAGTGTAGATCAGTGTCAGTGCAGTTAGTGACGATAGTGAAGTGTTGTTGTCAACATTAAGTGTAATTGCAGTTAGTGAAGATTAGCTCCGGTAATTGTAAAAGTAATGAAATGAAGTTGGTAAGCATTAGGTGTATAAAATGCACATCAGGTTAGTTTTCCGTCCACGAAGGTATGACAAAGGTGCGACCTCCACCCCAGGAGGGAACAACAGGGAGGTTGAGAAGGAGCGCGCGCACTCAGGGCTACAGGGGATTATCTTCCCCGCTACCTTACGCCCCTCTCGCGTGCAACCAACACCAACCGGAGTGTGCAGTAACACCATATTACACTCCAGCCAGGCCAGCACTCCACAGGTTTAGTGTGGGCCTAATCTAGTAGCCCCAGACAGCACCTTGTTGATGGCCACTTACTGCAGCAGGGACAAGATGGCCCTGCTGCTCTGCAGCTGCTTCCCTTTCTCAGCAGGACTGAGTAACGGCCACCAGCCGTACTGGGCAGGAGACGGCCACTAGCCGCTCCTGGTTAATAAACCTTCCTGGAGCCAGGGACTCAGTGAGGGCCACTAGCCACACCAGCAGTCGGGTGACGGCCACCAGCCACATTATGACAGCCTCCTCAAGAGGGGACAGTAACTTGGTGATGGCCTCCAGCCGCACTGGCAGGAGGGTGACGGCCACTAGCTGCATTACTCCTGCAGTCCCCCTGGGGAAAGGAATCGGGTGACGGCCACTAGCCGCACCCGTAGGCAGGTGACAGCCACTAGCCGCATTGTGCCTACCATCCCGCAGGGAAGCGAGACGGTGATGGCCACCAGCCGCACCTGCACCCCGATGATGGCGACCAGCTGCATTAGGGGTGTAGTCTCAGTGGGGCAACCTCTAGGGGACTTGGCAATGGCCACCTGCCGTGGTGAGGTGGGAACAGCTATGTGCCGCCCCTTGCCCCCTACCCCTGTGCATTCCTCCTACAAGGACTTTCCTTGCTTGCCCACCTCCACATGTGGCAGAATGGGATCCCTCACCCTCACTCCACCCAGAGTCCCTTCTCTGGAGGGGTTCTGGCAAGGCCCCATGGTGCTACCCAGAGTCCGAGCCATGCAACCTGCTTCCAGGCAACACCAGCACCTGACGGACTCTTCACGACACCATCAAACGGAAGCACAGCCAGTGAGAGACCGCAGCCCACGGACCCGCAGGGACAGCCCAGGATCACCCAGCTGAGGCCTCCCCCATCCCGCCAGTCCTGTTCGCCGGAGTATGTGCCAACAGCCGTGCCTACTCTCCCTGTTCGGGCCCAGTCCAGAGCCCAACCCTAAGGCCCCTCCTCAGCATTGGGCACTTCACCACGCCGCCCCACAGCTGATCCCGGACGACCTGACCCCCAACAGCGGTCCCGTATCAGCAGTAGTCCCATACCAACAGAAAAAGGCCACCTCACCTGGTGGGACCCTGATGATGCCGGGCAGGCACCTGTAGCAGCCCAAGACTGTGCTGCCCGACAGTGGTCCCAGACGAAGGCTGCCTTACCAGACGGGACTCCAACAACACGGTCGGCACCTGTAGCAGCCCAAGGCTACGCCGCCCCATGCAGTGTCCTCTGATCCTGACTGAAAGTGCCTGTACTATTCTGTATTGTATTGTGTGATACATTGCCTAAGTATTGTATTCAATTGTAGCAAATAAGGTAATGCACATGTAAGGTTGTTCACCAGAGTTTTTATGCCCTGTTCCTAGTGTTGCTAGAACACCTAACTCGGTCTAGAAAGAGGACCCCGCACTAGGCGTCGTGTCTAAGGGACAAGAAGTTGTACCTTAAAACCGTCGCGTAACAGTGTAATTATCTTGAAAATACAGTGAACTTAAGAAGCCAGTGTTTAATTTCGCCTCAGCTGATCTTTTGTGCTGTAGACCGAAAGGCTGACCATAGGAAGAACAACACACTGGGCAACGTCCTTCCCATACTGAACTACTGCTGGTGGAGCCTGTGGCAGTGTGGGACGGGGATGTAACAGTGGTGTCAGGAGTGTGGATTACTAGAAGAGTGCTGCAGTGAGTCTAATCTTCGACATGGAGCAAAGGGCTGTGCTGATAAGGTTCAGAGCTGGGCAGGAGGAGGAAATGTCCCAGGCTGCATTTATGAAGATATTACAAGCACAAAGTGTACAACTACAGCCACAGAACGAAGGACAGAAAGAAATCAAAGAACAATTACAGGCACAAAATGAAGGACAGAACGAAATCAAAGAACAATTGCAAGCACAGAGTGAACAACTAGGACACAAAATGAAGAACAAAAAGGACAATATGAACAGCTTCAAGAGGCATTACAGGAGAGACAAAGGAAATTATAACTGAGGTTGCAAGGAGAGCTAGATGCTTTCATGGGGGAAATGAAGGAAGAACAGCAACAGTTTAAGAAGGAAGTAGTTGCCAAGCTAGAGCAGCAGAAGTATGAGGGGGAAGTGGTGGTTCGATCGGTAGAGAGGTGGCTTGCAGTCCCGACGGACCAAGGTTCAAATCCTCGCTGGGGCAGGGAATAGTAAGGATTTGAATTTCGTTAAATCAGGCTTTACTGATCTACCAGAAGACCCGCCGACATGTAAAATTACCCCCGCTAATACCAATACACCAGTCCTATATGAGACAGCCCTAGCATGTATTCAATATGGACGGTGGGTGTTAGCGCCGAAGTGGTGACATGTAGAGGTGTATGGTATGTAGGAGGATTGCAGGGCCTTGATAGCAGGCTATGAAGCCTATGCCCAGAGTCGGACACATAAAAAAAAATAATAATAATGTGATGGAGTGTAGACAGCATGTAGACAACCAGCTGAAGATTAGTGAGGGAATAGAAATGGAGTGCAGACAGCATGTAAATGACCAGTTGAAGCATGTAGATGACCAATTGATGCATGTAGATGGTCATTTGAAGATAATTTGTGAGAGAACTGAGGCTGTAGAGAAATATTGCACTGCTGAGCCTCAGGTTAGCGTACAGGGAGCATTAAAAAAAAAAAAATAATAAGACTGTATGGTGGATCTCGAAGAATCCCAAGCATCTAAATGTAGCATTACAGGGTTGAATAATCAGAATGCACAAGTTTTAAGGCTTGGACTTAACTATGATGCCCCAGGTTTTAGGCCCCAAACCAGTGAAGTGCGTGGCTATAATGAGGGTCCAGTTAAAAAGAAACCTCAGGAACTTGGTAGTACAGTACCTTGGGAAGCTTACCGTGCACAGTTTGAGTTACTTGCTGATCAGATTGGTTGGGATGATAGGCAGAGGGCAGTGTAGCTTGCAACTAGCCTCAAGGGTGCCACAATGGAAATTCTGGGCCAGATGTCAGTAGAGGAGAGGAACAGTTATCAGTTCTTAGTAGAAGTATTGGAGCGCAGATGTGGAACCATGTACCAGACTGATGTTTAAAGAGCAAGATTCTGGAGCCGTGTACGGGCTCGAGGAGAATTCCTACAGCAGCTTGTTCATGACCTGGAGAGTATGGCATACCCTGGAGCAGCACCTAAACTGTTGGCTATTCTTCTGAGGGACCAGTTCATCGATGCTCTTGATTGTGCAAAGTTGAAAATGCAAGTGAAGCAGGCACAACCTGGAAGCATGCAAGAAGCACTAGCCAGGGCTCTAGAATCTGAGTCCTATGTCAGGTCCAGTATGTCCACTTTTCAGGCAGGTCGTAGTGCAGGATTAAAGGCAAGAATGGCGCAGGTATGTGAAGTGGAAATTTTTAAAGGAAGGTGCTGGTACTGGAAAAGCCAGGATATAGGAAAGAGGACTGTTATAAGTGGAAGACGGAACGGGAGAGGATCAGAGGAATTTGCTGGTATTGTAGAAGCCAGACTATTGGAAAGTGGATTGCATCAAGTGAAAGAGAGAACATAAGACTGGAGGAGGTGCTGGTTCTGTTGGAAGCTGGGACACAAGAAGGTGGATTGTTACAAAAGGAAGAAGGAGCAAGAGCGGAACAGTGCAAGGAAAACCACGATTGCAACCCAGGTGTTCAACATGTGGTGAGGTGGAACACTTCGGCTATGAGTGTCCAAATGAGAAGGATGAGGGTAAATTAGTGAAGGCTGGTGACAAGAGGCAACAATCAGCCAGTTTTTCCCAAGAAGCCCCACCACTGAGGAAATGCAGGAGAACTTTGATGAATAGTGTGCGAGAAGGTGGAGGAACAGACTGCAAGCAATGTCCTAGGAATGGGACTCTTAGCAAGAAATGCCGCTCTACTGTAGTGACAGGGCCAATGTCAGATGAAGAAGACTTGATGAGGATGCAGATGAAGGATGCAGATTTACAACCAGTGCTACAGTGGCTGCAGTGGAGTATGGTGCGACAATCTTGAGAAGAGGTTTCCAGGTTCAACCTGCGACTAAGAGCTACTGGAGTGAGTGGGACCTTCTTCGTTTGAACAATGACTACTGGAGAGTCAGTGGGAGACATCTGATGGCCTCAGCAAGTACTGGCAACTGGTGGTTCTGAAGATGAGGTCCAAGATCTTGGATGAGTTCCATAACCAGATCACTAGTGTGCACCTGGGAGTGAAGAAAACTCTAAGTCAGCTGCAACAGAGGTTCTACTGAACTTCATCCGTCAGGGCATTGAAGAGTGGTGTCGGGCCAGTGATGTATGTTGTGCCAAGAAGGGAACCAAGAAATGTGGTTGCACCCCTCTTCAGCTGTACCAAGTGGGTACATTGATGGAGCAAGTCGCGGTGGACGTTGCTAGATCGTTGCCACTCACTGAAAGAGGAAACCGGTATATACTGTATATGTTGCCATGGATTACTTCACAAAGTGGCCAGATGCCTGTGCCATCCCTGATCAAGAGGTTGCGACTGTTGCTCAGGTGTTGGCTTATCAGTTTTTCTGTCGTTTTGGATGCCACAAGCTACATTCAGACCAAGGTAGAAACTTCGAGTCTTCTGTGTTTCGTGAGTGCTGCAAGTTACTGGGGATCAAGAAGACTAGGACAACCTCACTAAGGCCACAGTCAGATGGGATGGTGGAGAAATTCAACTGGACCCTGGGACGAGAACTGGCCATGTACTGCATGGAGGGACAAACGGAATGGGACCAGAAATTACCAGCATTGTTGATGGCATATTGGTCTGCATCCCATAAGCCTACTGGCTACACCCCTGCAAAACTGATGCTGGGCCAGGAGTTACGTTTACCTGTTGACTTGTTCATGGGAAGACCACTTGGTGAAGAGCTGCCTACAGACACCTCCAGCTATGCGAAGCATCTTCAGGAAAGGCTGGCTGAGGTACATCATCAGGTGCAAGAAGCCCTAAAGTTTTCGGGTGAAGTGATGAAGTGCAAGTGTGATGCCAAGGCAAGTGAGGTGACCTTCAAGGATGGTGACCAAGTTTGATTATACAATCCTCAACGTAAGAAAGGGCAGTCACTGAAGCTGCAAAGCCCATGAGACGGGCCTTAAACTGTGTTGGACCACCTAGACGTAACGTACAGGATTCGGGGAGGCAGGAAGTCTCGCCCAAAGGTGGTACATGTGAATCTTTTGTGGCAGTACCATGGGGCAGGACAGTACAGCTGGGACGTCTCCGAGAAATCGTGCTCTCCCGTAGCCGAGGATGTTGAGGAGGACCAACGAACTGAAGTACAAGAGGATGGTGACAGTTTCCCAAGAGAAGAATTGTATCAGGAAGAGGACCAAGACATTCTAGGAGGAGTGGACTGTGTGGAGGAGAGGCGTCGTTGAAAGTGACTTAGAAGACCTGAAAGTTGAAGGATTTTTTTTTGTATAATTAGATGTTTCATTAGGATTAATGATTATGTTTGTATATATGTATTATGTAGTTTTGTCGGGATGACAAAGGACTAGGGAGGGGGTAGTGTTAAGAAGTGAGAGTTGCTAGTTAGGTAATGCCGCAGAATTCCCAGTATTTCTCGTAGTTCCGTTACGAGTCAGAGTTGCCAGTAAGCCTCCTGTTTGTGAGCGTAATTATTTTGTAAGTTGTACATTAATTTTTGTGCTCTTTTTCTCTTTGACGTTTTATTTATGTGATTGTTAAGTTATGTAATCTTATCTTAGTTTGTATGCTAAAGAATTTAGTGTATTATATGCAGTGGAAGAAAACTCTGGTTATTGTACAGATCTCCGAGCTGGCAACTGTTACCTCTCATAGGATGTAGATCATTCTAGAACAATGCAAGCTTATATAAGGATAGGGAAGAGACTAAGTCAGTTTCAGTTCAGTTTTAGTGTAGATCAGTGTCAGTGCAGTCAGTGATGATAGTGAAGTTCTGTTGGCAAGCATTAAGTGTAACTGCAGTTAGTGAAGATTATCCCCGGTACTTGTGAAACTAGTGAAGTGAAGTTGGTAAGCATTAAGTGTAATTATCTGGAAAATAAAGACAGTGAACTTAAGAAGCCAGTGTTTATTTTCGCCTCAGCTGATCTTGTGTGCTGTACACCAAAAGACTGACAATAGGATGAACAACTCACTGGGCAACGTCCTTCCTGTACTGAACTACTGCTGCTGGAGCCTGTGGCAAGGTGGGACGGGGATGTAACAACATATATTTCAGGTGAAAAATAGTGTAAAACTGGAAGTACCACCAGCGTCCATGGTGTGCTACATATTTACAAACTAAATTTTTTGGTGCAAGTGCCCAGTGTGGGGGATTGCAGTCAAATTGCGCCCTGATGGCTCAGTAAGCACTGAATTACTTGGAGGATTTCATGGAAATTGAGGGAACTTTCTACCCATGCAGGATGCCTTGCCACAGTCACTGCACATCGCGTCAGCACTTCCCACCGCCGTGTTCGACGATGTTGGACGGCAACAACTGTTTGGGCAGTTGCATGGGCACATGCTGGACTGTCCAGCGGATTATCATCATTTATTTGCAGTGATCAAATATATCGCATCTTGTTATATCAAAATTAGGATGCATCATTTCACAAAGAGCTTCACGGAGAAGCTGAATGAACCATCACTTAAGAAGCAACTGTCCAAGTTGATCCTATTTAGGCATGAGTGATTGTGTATGCTGTTGATATATGTTGGATTGTTATGACTATTGTATTGCGCTATAAGCGATCTCTCACCACTCCATCGATATATAACTTCGTCAGTTACACCTACTCACTCACAGTAAACTCAGGTATTTGGCTTCTGCTCTTCAATAAACTGTGACTGTTTGTGTGCAATCTGAGTTATAAAAAAGCCCATACACTAAAATAATACTTGACAGCACGAAAAATACTGGCATAGACTATCTATCTATCTATCTATTGCCAGACACCATAATCCCGTAAGGGGTGGCCATTTGACTTTGAGTTATTTTTTTTGCGCATCTAGCTAATCGGGAGTCTATTGACGGGACACTGATAGTGATCACGTAATAACCAAACTGAAACCTAACAAATTAATCACGCTGTTCTGGCCAAGATTCGAGCTCATGCTCTTGCGCTTCACAGGCACGCACGTTACCACTGAACCAAAGAAAGAATCCCCACTTTGCCTCTAAGCAACACGGGGTTTTGTATACCCCATTACATCACTCTTTTCTCCCCTTGGTGATTAATTTGGTCAGTTTCGAACACACATGGTAGCATAGTGCATTGAAGGCCACCGCTGGGGGCACTGCATACCACACCGGACAGCTCACCCCCAGGATGTAAAGCTAAGAACATCATTGTCCTCAAAGCCTCGCCTCACATCCCACACCGCTGCCAACCAATGTAATGAATGATCTGAAACTTAACAAATTAATCACACTGTCCTGGCAGAGATTCGATCTCATGCCCTCGTGCTTTACAGGCGCACACGTTGTAATAACTGAAATGAAACTGAATAAGTTAATCACTGTTCTGGCCAAGATTGGAACTCAGGCTCTCGTGCTTGAATCACGCGCACGTTACCCCTGAGCCAAAGAAAGGATCCCCACTTTGCCTCTGAGCAACGTGGGCTTTTATACACCCAATTATATCACTCTTTTCTCCCCCTAGTGATTAATTTGCTCAGTTTCACTCACCCACATGGTGGCGTAGTGCACTGGAGGCCACCACCGGGATGTAAGGCTGACAACAAGTCATATGACCCTCATGGCCCTTACCTCACATCCCACTGCTGACACCAATGTAATAACTGAAATGAAACTGAATAAATTAATCACTGTTCTGGCCGAGATTCGAATTCAGGTCCTCCAGCTTGAATCGCGCACACGTTACCACTGAGCCAAAGAGAGGATCCCCACTTTGCCTCTGGGCAATGCGGGCTTTTATACACCCCATTACAATGTTACCATTGAGCCAAAGAGAGGATCCCTGCTTTGCCTCTAAGCAATGCGGGCTTTTATATACCCCATTACAATCAGATTGGTGTCGTTCATATTATGACACCATAAAGGGCGGCAGTGGTATAGTAAGTGGGTTTTTCATTACCAGTGACTTCATTTATGGTGTCGTAACTCTAAATATTAGTTGTATATCATAGAAAGGTAGAGAGAGTGAGTAAGATAGAAGGGGGAAAGGAAATGACGTTTGCAGTTTCTCTGAGGAAGGCTAGATTGCATTGTCATCAGCTCCACTAGGAAGTGACATAGCTCGCACTATTGTCACCAAGGAAGGGACACACACACATACAGTGTTCTAGAATGATCTGGGGCACGCAGAGTCTACGTGACAAGGCTTTCCTTAGACCAGAAAAGACAGGACGAGATTCAGATTGACGAGAGAGGGCAGAGTGGCAATGCCTACGCAAGAAGTGGGAGAAGAGAGCCCCTAGAGTTATCTAGCATACACTAAGTTAATCTTGAAGTTCCCTTGAAAACAAATAAAACTAAGATCACTCCAAATTATATTTAAATTTTCCCTGAAATTATTTATCTACAACCACCTTCCGGCCAACGCCTACGAGACTGGTGGCAGCG
This sequence comes from Birgus latro, assembly GCA_018397915.1. Taxonomy (NCBI): domain Eukaryota; kingdom Metazoa; phylum Arthropoda; class Malacostraca; order Decapoda; family Coenobitidae; genus Birgus; species Birgus latro. Next base: position 9,459 of record JAGKTI010001879.1, on the reverse strand, counting down.
GTGGCATACGACATACCACATTACGAGATTGGTGAACAGCAGTAAAAACGAACCAGGTACAATAAATCACGCCTACCAACCAACAAGTCTACAAACCTATAAGCCTACAAATCAAGAAGTCTACGACTTTACACTGTCAAAACTGATAAAGAAGCAACGCTACAATTGAATTAACGAGTTTATACGCAACTTACTTTTGTCCCTAATCACGTCTCTTCAAGGAACTCTACAAGCATCTCAAGAATCTACAATTCTATGAGAACAAGCGAGTATACGGCAAGGAGAACGAGTTATGAGCGAGGAAGAAACAACCAAATGAAGTAGCGAGAGGACTCACGTACCACGCCTACAGTTCTACAGTGAAGTTCATAAGCAAGACGATACGGTAACCAAGATCAGCTTCAGTTCTACATTTGATTCTACAGTATCAAGATACAAGACAAACAATCCTCCAGTTTTTACGACGCACCAGTGAACTATAATTATCAAGACTCCAACGCAACAAACAAATAAACAAATTGACTCACAACCACACAACTTACATAAACCCAACCCTCTGTCCAACCCCAACTTACCCCACTTAAGTGAAAAGGACGAGTTCAACTCTCACCCCACAACCCACCAACCCCCACCAAACCTCACTTATTCCCCAACCACCCTACCTGAAATTTTTGCTCACTCTCTTGCATATAAAACATATTTACAACTATTCCATATTATTATGTGTAACTATTGCAATGGGTCGTGGATCTGCCGTTGGGTGTGACCGAGCAATGTCATAACTCTAAATATTAGTTGTATATCATAGAAAGGTAGAGAGAGTGAGTAAGATAGAAGGGGGAAAGGAAATGACGTTTGCAGTTTCTCTGAGGAAGGCTAGATTGCATTGTCATCAGCTCCACTAGGAAGTGACATAGCTCGCACTCTTGTCACCAAGGAAGGGACACACACACATACAGTGTTCTAGAATGATCTGGGGCACGCAGAGTCTACGTGACAAGGCTTTCCTTAGACCAGAAAAGACAGGACGAGATTCAGATTGACGAGAGAGGGCAGAGGGGCAATGCCTAAGCAAGAAGTGGGAGAAGAGAGCCCCTAGAGTTATCTAGCATACACTAAGTTAATCTTGAAGTTCCCTTGAAGACAAATAAAACTAAGATCACTCCAAATTATATTTAAATCTTCCCTGAAATTATTCATCTACACCCGCCTTCTGGCCAACGCCTACGAGAATGGCAGTAAATGAGAAGCTCCAAAATTAATAACGTAGGTGCCTCAGTTCTGATGGTAGTTCTCTGTTTTTCGGATCGCGTTACATGCGTATACACGTGGGTGCTTGGGCTTGATGGGACCACCAAGATGGCCACTGCTGCTGCACACAGGCTTCAGCCACCCTGCACATGTAGTTGTATACGGCATGCCCCATCCAGCGTTTATATATCAGTGGTTCCTCCCTGTTAAGAAGAACCCCACCAGACCAGGATTGTCCTAGCATAACACTGGTGGCAGCAGTGGTTCTAAATACAGAGGGAGGGCAAGGCGGAGCTTCGACAGCCTAAGTACATGGTAACACAGACACCATGATGGCAGCCCAAAGGTACCACATCCCCAATCCCAAGTACGACCCCGAGCTATACGACATCACAACATACATGGAAATGGTCAAACCAGCATTGGATTTGGTCCACAAGAGGATGCACAGAAAATCGCAGTACTACTGCCTCACTTAGGCAAGTCAGTAGCCCTGGTAGAAGGGAAAATTAATGTGGCCTTACCGTGGGTATCATTCAGTAAAACAGTAATCGACTCAATCCAGCCATCCCTCGGGTCGTTGCGCTGTCACAACTGAATGATGTAAAATTCGAGGGGGACCTTGACACTACCTTAGCGTACTAAAGTTCACAATGTCCGCATATGCCCAACTGAGGAGCAGCGAAATCAGCACATTTTCGCTCATCTTATACACATCCTCCCGAGTGCCATTCGGGAGCACTTTACTATTCACGGTATGCAACGGTTCGACCAAGATACTGTTATGATCCAGCGACTGCTGGCGGCACACACAGGGAAACAGAAGCATACTGGGGCTGTGCACTGCGTCCCAACTCAACCAGGTCGAAAGACGGAGTAGCAAAATGCAAACCACCCCTTCTGTACCAGAATCTCCCCGTCCCTGCAAAAAAGGCAGACGCGGCAGGACAGCCTGATCTTCATTGACCCATGGGAATTCAAAACCTGCTGTGCCCTGCATGATGTGTGAGAACAAATTAAGGCTCGGTGTAACCGGTCTGATCAGTGGAGCCCACCATCACAATGCTGCCCCACCCAATGTCACATAGCCAAATAATGACACCTGGACAGAGAGCACCGAGCAAGGACCCAAAGACGAGGTGGATCCAGCAGCCACCTTTGATGATGGGGAAGCGCACCTAGAAGAGACGGAATCCTCAGAAGCTGGGCTGGTATTTTAGGCCCCCCCCCCCCCCCCCCCGTCAGCTCTGGCCCAGGTGAGGGCAACCAGTACCAAGCTCAAAATGCCAGTCTATACCAAAATCAAACTCAGGGGAGTTCCAGTGCGGCTCCTAGTGGATACAGATGCCGCGAGTTCTTGCCTGTACATGTGGTACTACAAACAGAATCAGGTAGCCTTCAAATCTCTCCAGGCCTTGTCCACCAACCTCACTGGGACAGGGGACGAACCGCTGGCCCTGAAGAGTGAAACCCGTCTACTCTTAGTGACGACCCCAGAGCCGTCAGTCTACACTCACCACCGTTCATCATTTTCGACTCGAGAGGTACAGCATACAACAGTTATCTCAGATTGGATTTATTGCAAAAGCTGGGAGCCATGATTGACTGCCAGCACTGGCGTCTCCAGTTCTGGGCCCATGCTCACACGGCAGGCCTGCACACCATCGTGCAGGCCATCACAAAGAAAACAACTACCATTCAACTCCACCAAGTCTGGGTACCGCTGAATACCTCAGCCCAGCAACCCCTGCTTTTTCCCTGCAAATTGACCAGCCATTTGTCACTAATTGCCTAGTCTCCCCAGCAATTGTCCCTCCCCGGATCAACGCCATCAGAATCACAAACGTCTCCAACAAACCCCTCACGCTTCCCAAAGGGTTCGTCATGGGAGAATTGGAGACATTCAATGCACTCCCAGACACTCGCTCCCTACCCCAAATTCCCTCTCACATCTCACCACAACATCAACAGGACCTGGAACAGCTGCTTCTTTGCTACCTGAACGTCTTTGCCTCGCATCTAGGAGATCTGGGCCGGACAAAGGTATTACACCACGCCAAACACACTACTGGACCTCCCCCATGCACCAACCACTGCACCAGAAAAACCCAGTGCAATGCCAAGAGGAAGACCACCAGGGCCAAGATAAGATAAATGCAGGGATTGTGACTCCCTCAAACAGCCCTCTTGGTCTTCTCCCATAGACCTAGTGAAAAAGAAAGATGGATCCACGAGGTTTTACGTCGACTACGGCCGACTTAACGATGTTACAATAAAAGATGCCACTCCCCTTCCTCGGACAGACGGCTCCCCGGACTCTCTATATGGCACTCGATGGTTCTCCACCTTGGACCTGCAGTCTGGCTCCTGGCACGTCCCCTGGATGACGTTATCATGTTTTGATGCACCTGGAATGAACACCTTAACTGCTTAGGACAAGTGTTGCACTGCATTCAAGCCACGGGTCTCAAACTCAATCATCAAAATGCAACCTGGCAAGGGAGCCCGTCACCTTCCTCGGCCACGCCATCTCCCACGAGGGTCATACCCCAGATCCCGACAAGCTCCAGGCCATTGTGGAGAACAACTCCCCTGGTGACATCAGAGGAGTCCACACCTTCCTCGGCCTAGCCTCCTACTACAGATGTTTTGTCAAAAATTTTGCCACCATCACTAAATCACAACACGACATGATAAAAAAGGATGAGGCCTCCCAGTGGACTACCCCTAGACTCGAGGCTTTCGAGATGCTCAAACACCACCTCACCACGGTGGTGATAGTTGGATTCCCTGACTACACACAACCCTTCAGGCTGTACACCAACGTCTCCTTGGTCGTGATAGGTGCCATCTTCGTTCAAGTTAGGGAAGGGAAGGAACACATCATAGCTTGCGCTGGCCAGACCCTGAGCCCATCGGAAGCCAGCTATGCAGCCATGAAGCATGAATGCCCCCGTGTGATCTGGGCATTAAAGCACTTACGATCCTACATCTTGGGGACTCGACTCATGATTATAACGGACCACCAGTTCCTGCAATGGCTGCAGAGGTCCCACGCAACCAACGTCCTCTTAGTGTGGTGGTGGGAAACCTTAGAGGAGTTTGACTTTGACATCACGTACCGCCCTGGCAAACTCCACGCCAACGCAATGCCTTGTCGAGGCTTTCCTGTAAGTCACTCACCAAACTACAGAAAATGGGGAGCAGCACACCAGAGAACACTCTAATGCAGCAATGGGAAACTAAAACTGGTGCGGATGCCTCTCAACATCTTCAACAAGCTAGAGCGAATAGGGGACCACCTCTACACCCCTTCCAACCACATCATCATTGACCCCGTGGAAGTCAAGGGTGTCATGGCCTATCTGCACCACAGGAATGGTATCCACCTTGGACAACAGAGTCTACTCCATACATTCAGGGATGTCTACTGGACACCATACCCATCAGCCATCACCAGATGGGTAATTGAAGCCTGCTGGGCCTTTGCCCTAGGAAAAGACATTTCCTGGACCCTGGGGCCCACTGGGCACCTTATGGCCACCAAACCGTGGCAGCTGTTGGCGGTAGACACCATGGGCCCTCTCCCATCGAAATCAACAGTCCGATTTGTCATTACAATTGTGGATACGTTCTCGAAATTTCTAGTTGCCTGCCCTGTCAAGTCCCACTCTGCTACAGCAGTTGCTGAGGCTTCCATCACCAACGTGTTCCCATACTTCGGCCTGCTGCAGGCTCTCCATTTGGACAATGTCCCAGAATTCTCAAGGCAAGCTTGGGAATAGTTATCCAAGGAGTCCAGGTACCGCATCTCCCACTCCTCCCCTTATCATCCTCAGGGAACGCCATCTGCGAAAGAAGTCACTGTAGCCTCGCCAACCAAGTCTGAACCAGGCTGGTTGCCCTTGACACCGTGGACTGACCTTTCCAAGTGGAAATCGTACAGCCCGGCATGAACACCTGCCCCAGAACAGACTGTATCGTGCCTCATGAACGTGTCTTTGGCAAACCCCCACTGTTAATCCCCCTCCGACTCTTGACCCAGCCGCTGCCCTCCAGCCCCCCCTCCCTAGATTCCCTCTCACATCTCAAGAACCGACTCCGTCACATGCAACACTGCCAAGACCTGCAGAAAGACGAGATCCCGTGGGACAACCCATATCAAGTGGGTCAGCAAGTCGTAGTTGCTAGGTTGCCCCTGGACCAGAAACTCCAGACAAAATTTATAGGCTCCTTCGAAATTACACTTGTGCTAAATTGTTACCAAGTCATCATTGATTTCCACAGTGAAGCCAGGATCTATCGCAACTGGCATGTCCGACAGTACAACCCCCTCCTGAACAACCAAACCAACACTAAGACCAGGGAGACTGAAATCCCCCTCTGTCGTCAAACCTGATCACCAGCAAACCCCTCTTGTCAGCTCCCCCCAAACCTATTATCCAGTCATTCCCACATACCCCTTCCCTCCCCACCTTGATCCAGTATCAGCCAGTCCCCCTCTTCCCCCCCTCCAAACCTAATGTGCCTCATTGCCACCCAGCCCTGCGACTCCATCATCACCTGACTTGTATTCCTCCTCCACCACATCACCAACCAGCTCTCCTGTCTCACGAACCCCCAGCTCACCATCGTCATCCACACCATCACCACCCAAATCATAAGCCCTGCACTGCCCGCCACAATCCCCCGCGCCCCCCCCCTCTCCATCTCGGCCGACACCTCCCAACCCACTGCCACTGCACCCCGCCCTGTGCTTTCACCCAGATGTTCTCACTCATCTCTCACCTGCAATATCACCTCACCTGCATCCCCACCGTCCCCACAACCCTCCCTGACTCCTTCCACATCACCATGACAGCCATCAGCTCCACATCCTCCTTCTCACACCTGGTTAACAGTTGTATCCCGGTCTTTGCTAGATTAGGCCGGCAATCACGACCACCAAATAGACATAGTCGTCCACTATCATCAAACCATGTCACACCACCCCATGCACCTCCTCCAACCCCACTCCACACACAATGCCACAATTTCCTGAAATCAGAGCCCTCACAAACACGAAATCCCACCCATCCAGCCACACTCCTGCCACCACCCCTCCCAGCAGTACTGTTGCGTTGGCACCGATCTAGTTCAAGCCTGCCCCAGGGTCAAAGGTCACCATCCGCCTCCCGGCCACCCTTGCAACCACCACCATCGCTGCCATCTCCTCTCTCCAATCACACCAGCCCCAAGTCAATAGTATGTTCATCCGCAATGCATTTTGGATCTCCCAAGCCAGATGACAAATGAGGATCTAGAAACCACACCATCTACTCCGTCTAGTCACCAATTACCCTCACTCCAGCTCCCTGATTCTCATCAGGGACCCCACCAGGGAACCGGACGAATGGTCGATGTCCTGGTACCGCCTCCTCAGACCTCAAACCAACCACCATCGCTGGCCATGAACAAGTATTCGAGCTCCTGCCACGGGGACGTGGCTAAAAAGATGACGGGTGGTAAAATACACGGGACAATGATGACAATGAGATTTACCTCAGTCCCTGCTCCAACTGCAACCACAGAAATTCAGTGTGCCACCAGATGCCACCACTGGATAGCCACAGTACAATTGTCAGAACCAGGACATAAGAAGCCCACGTACGCAGCTCCCGGAAGACCCTCTAGCCCAGAGTTGCCACCCAGCCACCACCACAACCCGAGCCACCAGTACCACCGACGATGGGAGTTCTTCAATCCAGTGCCTGCTCTAAGCGGCACAACCAAGCTTGCTAGAGGCGGCTTAGCAATGCAGAAGGATCTCCCTGTGTCTGCTAGAGGCGGCAAACCCGAGCTTGCTAGATGTGGCTTGGCAATGCAGGAGTTCCTGTACCCTTCCGTGTCTGCTAGAGGCGACACACCCGAGTTTGCTAGAGGCGGCTCGGCCACACAGGAGTTCCTGACCTCGTCCTCGACTTGCAGACTCACTGAGGCTAGTCTGGGGACCTGAAGGCCACGACGCTCCCCTGAACTAGGCTGACGACCCCACCTTGTCATGGCCTCTGGAATGGATCCCCTCCCCTCACACTCTCAGATATCGCCCTCCTACCCCTGAAAAGGAAAACCCCGGACTTACAGACTAGTCTTGCCGTTTCGACTATCCCAGGTCACTTCTAACTTCCCCACCAGACCTACTCGGGGCACACACCACACTCACCTCTATCCCCAGACTAAGAGAGAGAATGAGCCAAGCATTAGGTCTCCATTTTTTGGAGCCAGAGTCATAGCCTATCTCCCCCTTCTTCCTACCTTAATTTATTTACACACATCACAACACCCCTTACAGACATACCGTCGAATCCTGGCCCTTTCCTTTTCCAGAGTGTACCCAAGTGGCGATCACCCGCATTCCGCCGGGGACGTCTCCCTCCCAAGCCCCATTTCCCTTAACTGACCATTTCTTGTAGAAAACTCTTCCCTTGTTGTATCAAAGGCGTGTACAGGATCAACCATAAGAATAAAATTATTGTAGAGCCATCTCGCATTTACTCTCAAGGCGTGTTGAATCTTGCTTTGTGTTTTCCTCCATGTTTAGAAGAACCCCACTAGATCAGGATTGTCCTAGCAAAATAGCCACTTCCGTACATCTCGTATGCATCTCCTTATCACAAATACCGCAAATGAAGTTACTTCTCACACCCTTGTCGCAAACTGCATGCCCATATTCCTTCTGCTTTGATAATACCTTCACCGCCACCTGCCCTAGATATCATCAGTTCTGTTTTACCTGCATTTAGTTTCAAACTCTTGTGTCCCATTCCATCACTTCACATAATTTTCACAAAGTGATTTTTGTAGTTACCTGTAGACTTGATTGAAGAGTGTCTGGTTAGGGCAGAGGAAGGAGTACTTCTGGCCCCCAGGAACACACCAATGCCACACCTGCATAACAGTAGAACATACAAGTTCATTTGAGAAACAAAATTAACCTCTTCACTCAATGTAATGTACATGTTATTTTCGTGATACTTTTAACCATTTTTATTTTGCTCAGCAGAGACTTTTTAAGCCGTAGGCTGATAATTCCTTCGATACAGGAGATCTTAAATGAATACACTTGTCTGGAGACAGCAAGAATATAATGGAAAATTACATGATCGGACGGAAGGTGTTAACTGCATCGTAATGGCAGGCTCTGAAACTATTGGTATGTAACAGAGCATTAAATACAAAAGCTACAAGTGACCTGAATAACTTTGTTTCTACTCGCATTAATACATACAAGTGAATGGGAATTAATATGAATTCTGTTGTCGGACAGAGTGAAATATAAAGAGTCATGTGTGATGTGCAACGTCTACCGATGGAAGATGATGATTTAAATTTGCCTCCCCATTGGGAGGACACGGGCAAAAACAAAAGCCCGTCAAAGAAAAGCTGTACAAAGATTTAGGGTTACAGGTTAACGTGGGGGAGGGTAGGTGGTTACAACCCCCAAAATCACAGAGGCAGGTGCCCGAAAATAGTCTCCGCAGCCAAACGATAGTCGTCATCCCTGAGAAGATGCTCACCAAGGCCACGCCGAAGACAATATGTTGCGGGACAGAGGCGTTGCACTAATGCCGATGCAGTGAAGGCACGGCTCCGGGTTTCCACCAGTCATCTGGTTATAGCATGGATATCCCAGACGCAACCGGCGAAGCTTGACAAGAAGGTGATTGGGTGTGCCGGTGGGTACATCAACAGGTGTATAGGTTGTAGCAATGGCATACCAGGTGGCAGAGCGAGAGCCTTCGTATACCTGGAATTGATGATCTTCCCGGGAAAGACGGTGGACAGCGTCAGTTACTTGTCGCAAGATGCGAGATAAGCTAGGTTGTAACGGAAAGGTGACGATAGGGAGAGTGCAGGCGAGGTTAGCAGCAGCATCAGCACGCTCATTGCCCATAATTCCAACGTATCCAGGAATCCAGTGTAGATAAATTTCACCTCCCCGGCTAGCGATGGTAGTTGCAACAGCCAGGATGGAGGTAAGTAGGAACCTGTTGTCTGTGAAATTGAGCTGCTGCAGGCCATGTATAGAAGAGAGAGAGTCTGTATATATAATGATGCGCCGATGGAAGTGGCGATCAGCATGGCGAAGAGCACCAAGGATAGCAACAAGCTCCGTTTGGTAGGCTGAAGCGCCAGAGGTGACACGCCAGGACTCAACCCACTAATTAC
>JAGKTI010001878.1:45381-75163 GCA_018397915.1 Birgus latro | reverse complement strand
TCTCTCTCTCTCTCTCTCTCTCTCTCTCTCTCTCTCTTTACCTCAAAATACCTGAGAAAAAAAAAAGCCAGGTTTCATCGTCTAACTCTGTCATCATTTGCGCATCATCCTAACCCAATTTCTCATACTCACATAGCGTTTGAGATCTCCAAAGTAATGATCACTTTAGGGACACGCATCAGAGGAGAAAGGAAAATGCCGTAGGAGATGCAGGACTTCAGCAATACGATAATGCAAAGGAAGGGGGAGGAGAGGGTGGATTACAGGACGCGGGCAATGAGTTTCTAGCTTATATCCACAGCCCAGTGCATAAATACAGAGAGAGAGAGAGAGAGAGAGAGAGAGAGAGAGAGAGTGAGTGAGTTTGACAAAAACAGAAGCATGAGGAAATTCAGGGTGAATTTTTAAGACCACAAGAAACAAAGTTACGCCAAATCACAGATGAGAAAACATTAGCCAATGATTTACACGGAAATATTATGTATACAAACCAATAACTGACAAACTTCAAATTACAGTATGGTATATAAACACTAGTGGCACTAAACATTATATTCTTAACATCTATTAATGAGGCTAAGTTGGCTGGTGATGCTAAGTAATTTTCATTTCCAATGACCGTGATTTAAACTCAAATTACAATGGAACTCACAGCAGAAACAGAAACCAAACAGGCCACCATGCCAAAAACTCTTATTTCTTTTGCAAATGTCACACAAGCATATGAAAGAAAATGATGTAGCCACCACCACCATCCCCTACACAAAAAGTCAGTAGAAATTAGAAAACTGAATTCTCAAGTAGACTGGTGCTGCAACTCCAGTGCAGTAAGTTTCATAACTTTCCCTAAAGTTTCATAAAGTCAGCTATTGCATTTGGGAGCACAGAGATGAACCTGCAACCAGCCAAAACAGCTGGACAAGTTATATTGCTCAGCATCATAAATAGTTCTGAAATACTTAATGCCCTGCCCTCACACACACACACACACACACACACACACAAAAGTGCCTTGAGAAGGAAAAGTAGGCATATGGTCCTTCTGGTACTATGCCTGTACAGGTACCATCATTACATCCTGACGGAAAATAACATGTTTTTGAAAAAGTATGCAAAAATCAGTTCTTACATCCTTAGTCAACTGTTACAGTATTAAAGGAGGATGCCCAGGCATCAGCCAGGGCAAAGGGACACAACTCTTCCCTATATCTTCCTCTCCTTAACTATCTCAGGTTACAAAGGATTTCTCTCATCTAAATTATCTGGTGCATGACAGCAATGTATGAGACTGATGAGGCTAGGGGACTAACAAGGGACTCAGCTGGTTGAATGTCTGATGATAAAACATAACAAGGATTTGGCATCTTCCATTTAACCTTATCTTTGACAGATTGGCTCAATCTCATATGTAACTGGAATATGAAGTGCATGTACAAAACCATTTTATTTATAAAGGCTCCAACTGCTAGCATGCATTGGCCTTGGTCACCTAATGGTGGCCCTATATGCTACTTAATCTCGGAAAACTCCATGCTACTCAGTCTCTGGCTGCCTCCCTATTCAGTCCCTTATCCATGAGGCCAGACTCTATGACCATGTCTTGGGTCTTTTTTGGTCTGCTACTCGCAACCTTACCCCAACGTTAACACTTCTCACTTTCTGCACCCAACTGTCATCCCCCATCCTCTCCACAGGCCCAGACCATCTCAGTCTACCTCTTCTCATCACAACACCAATACACTCCAATCCCATCCTTCCTCTTAACTCTTGATTGTATGCCCTATGATAAAACATAACAAGGATTTGGCATCCCCCATTTAACTTTATAACTAACAGATCAGCTCAACCTGATAGGCAAAAGGAATATGAAGTGCATCAACAAAATTGTTTTGTTTATAAAGACTCCAACATGCTAGCATGAATCGGCTTTGGTCACCTAATGGTGGCCCTCTGTGCTACTCGATCTCTGGCAGCCTCCCAGTTCAGGTCATTATCCCTGAGCTCACACTATGACCATGTCCCAGGTCTATTTTGGTCTGCTCCTTGCAATCCTACCACCAATGTTAACGATTCTCACTCTCTGAACCTGTCATCCGCCATCCTCTCCACATGTCTACACCATCTCAACATACTTCTCCTCAGCAGAGTACCAATACACTCCAGTCCCATCCTTCCTCTTAACTCTTCTATTGTAAACCTAGCTCCCCCAGGCCTCCCATTCAGGGATGCACTGCACATCCTCTTAATCACTGTCATTTCTGTAAATTTGAGCCTGCGAATATCTTCTTCCTTTACTGCCCAGGTCTCACTACCATACAGCATCACACTCCTAACACATGCTGCATACAAAGACCCCTTAGCATGTAGGAAGAGTCCTCTCCCCTGCAAGCATTACCCTGCAGTCTAACTCTAATACCACTACATCTCTTATGTGCCCACTTATCACAAACCCAACAAAATAAAGAAAATATATGTGGATGATCATGCCTATGATGTGAAGCCAGGATTCTGAGGTCTCAGATTATAAGTAACTGAATGCATGGCCTATTTCACTGGAATGCTGTTGGTTAGTTCTTTCTCTATCATCTTTTCTTTCCATGCTTTTATGACCTGTCTCCTCTCATCCTAAGGTGGGAAACAGAGGTTTGGATGATGATTATGATGAGAATGGTGAATGTGAAATATCTGTGCAGTGTTTTCAACACCATCTCATCTTTAGATGCAAAAAAGAGGTTGGGATGATGATGATGATGATGAATGTGAAATACCTGTACTGTACAATATTTTCAACATCTAATGGTGTTTCTCAGGCACATTTTTAACCTTTCTGGTACCACCATCATCAATATACCAGGCTCATTTAAAAACTGCATGTAGTTTTCCAAGAATGATCCAGTATTTCAGCTACTTATGGGACCCCTCTACTCTACACCCATGTGAAGTTGAAGTCAAAGTTGGCTGAGTGAATGTAACACTCTCCAGTTAGAAATCAGATAGTCAGTGGAAGGTACAGTAGAAAGTAGAGAAGTTGCAGAAATAAAAGGTGGTAGGCTGTCATCTTGCTCTTTTTCTAAATATGCACAAATTCCTCTTTTTCCTCATTATGCTCCCCCACTGTGTTCCATCTTCCTATATTCCTCTCCTTATCTGACCACTGATGGTTAAACTTCATCCATGGGAGGTTTGCTTATGTCCTGGGCTTAGTGTTTATTATCTATGGATCTACCTATGACATAATTCTATATCTGGTGTCAATTTGCATTTTCTTTAAATCAAGCCCATTTGCTACTTCTCTAATCTCTGATCTAGCACTTTCTATGTACACCATTCACAGATTCCTAGTTGCATTCAATCTTACGTGTCCTCCTCACATCTGTCCCTATACATACATTGTAGAGATCATTCACTCTTTCTCTCATTCCTTAGCCTCAACACTCATTCTTTTTTTTCCATAAGCCACCATCCTTATTTTTCTCACACCCGCACACTGTTAGCAAACACTGATCCTTTTTTTTTTTTTTTCTATGTGGTAGGTGGGGGCGCTCACCATTCACTCACCCAATGTAGTGGTGCTTTGGCTGTCTGCCCTTTCCTCTCTTCCTTCCTTCCTCTTCTGTCTTTCTTCATTCTTTCCTCTTCCTTCTGTCTACAGGTGACTCTACGCTGAGTGACAAGCCAAATGGTTTCCTGTACACCAGGAAACCACTTACTATGCAGGGTGGCGACCATATAACCAAATTATGGTGCCTGGTGGTTTAATGGGTAATTAAGGTGCTCCAATTGGACTGAGCCTGTGCAGGTTTATATCCAGGGGATGGTTGAGGTTTATTGTTCACATTATGCTAGTAAGGGATGAGTGAGGCTGGTCACTCTCATCTTAAATGTCAGGACCAACTTGCCTAGTCCCAGGCTCCTACGCTCAAATGGGGCGGCATAGGACTGGATGATGGATGGATAGATTAAATGATGCTATCATCACGTGCTAATATATATTCATAATGTGAGCATCTGTGTACACACACACACACACACACACACACAGTCATAATGTATATCTCATTATTTTCTAAATGTATAAGACTTAGATATTTGAGAACAATTTTACAAATTTTCATTACAGTATCTACCATTGCATGAAATACAAACCTTGTAAATCTACTTACAAGTCTCTAGCACCATTGCATTTACTATCAGTTTTGGAGGGGCTAAAGGGAAGTGCATCATACACACTATAATTGCAATTTTTCAAATGAAAATATAAAAATTAATGTTTCCATCTCTTATGTACCCCACAGACTTGCAAATGGACCCCAAATACAATATCCCAAATATGAGGATTTTTTTCAGTCATCAATCAGGACTGGCAAATCTTCTCTGACTGGTAGCAGTTACATGGGACTGAATCATGGGATAACATTGCTACAAATCTGCTAAGAAAAACTGACAGTTTTAAGACACGACAAAACACCTTTGGCACTGGCATGTGGGGAAGGTTAAGAAAGCAGGTAGTGGCACTGAAAGAGTTAACCCCCTCAACCTGAGTAATAATTTTCATTATATACCTGCTACCATTAAACAGTTTTATTTACCCCTGGACCTAAATTTTTACAAGCATAAGGGTGTTACAACAACTTTTTCCTCAATGCAAAACTGTGATGAGATGGTTCTCACTTCTACTACAACTTAGTATGTGGCAGTCAGTGGTGGTGGCTATGTCACCTTTACTTTGCTTGTTGTACTATCCAACAAGGAATAAGAAACTGAATAATGAATATACAGTACAAATAATTGAATATGTTGCACTCTACTAATATCAATTTCCATTCTACATTGTGCAAAAACCTCTACTGTATTAATCTTTACTCACCATTAGTTAACCAGGTATTAAGAGATGTCAAGAATACAATACTATCCCCATGGAAATATGGAGAGACAGAACAGAGGGAGGTAGTGACTTAACACAGCCCAATAACCAGAGAGAGAACAGGCATAAGAAAATGAAATAATCTTTAACAAGTTATTTTACAATACAACAGCTTTAAATCAAAAGATGGGAAATAACAAGTAAGGATATACAGTATCAGACAAAAGATTAGAGTAGAGTGAGTGTCCTGTATCCAGGCTGCTCTACAGAGGTAAGGATGATTTATTTATAAATGGTATTCTGTATCTAGTGACCATATGTGCTGTTTCTGAAAATGTTAAACAGTATTTGCAAGAATAAGGAGTCCCTAATATGCAGCAAGCAAGTAAAGCAACTCAGCCATACAATGTATCCGCTCAACTGTCTCTACCCCACAAGAAGTAGCTCTTGCTGTTCATCTGAAAATAATCATTATTCCACCCCAAATCTACATTAAGTGATAATATTTGTAGATGAACATTATCAGCATAAATGAAAAGATGTTCAAGCGGTACGGAAGTTACTGAGACTATGCTAAAATTCTGTTCAAAACAACAGAATAAATACAACCAAAAACATGTATCATACTTCTGAAATCATACCATAACACCACACCAGATACTAACATATCATTTCTTTCAACATCTGAAATTCAGGATGCGTATGTTGTCAGGACAATCTATCAATTCCCTTCAGGAAAGATTAACTATTCTGGAAAATTGGCAGAAAGCGTCAGTATCTACTGTACTTGCTCATTTGCCTTTTTCTAATCCTTCCTCTACTGCAATATCTTTTTTAAATAGCTTTGCTTAAGAATATTTCCTTAGGCTTAAAAGCTATAATACACCTACATTTTGGCCTTTCATGAGAAGTCTGCCAAAACTATAATAAAAGTTATATTTGGTTATTTTCACGTTTAACCATACCTCTTATTCTCCATGAATTTGCAGCAAATTTCAGTGCATGTACTACTCTTGGGTTGCATTTATTTTCTCCATGTGATCAGCCCATGTATACAAGGGTACCAGCAACAAACTGTATATATATATATCTGTGATTACCTTGGCTTCCTATCCTCTGCATCCAACATTGGTTTATGGGTCTTATTTGCTATCTGGCTTGCCTATATCATACAGCCTTACTCATTTATAACTGATGTTGGTGTAGAAAGCTGGAAGCAATGTACTGATATGGATATGCTACAAGGTGTTAAAAGTAATCTGAGATAATCTGGCCATATGAAGAGAATGGAGAATGAGACTGACCTTATGTATGTGGGTGAGGTGGAGCAAACTGAAACTTGGTTTGCATAAGAATCTCAGACATGGACTCGACGGGCAGTGAGAAACAGTCATAGTGAAGAGATTTTGTTCTACATATGAATGCAACAACTACCTTTGGCTTCAATGGCAATACAAAGAAAGCAAGAGTCAGAAAACAGCTTACTGTCAGTGTCCACAGATTTGGTTAAACTTTAATTTGGGAATGAATCCAGGGTAGGGAGAGTAAAATTCCTAAACTATATGCTGTAGAAATTACAGTACCTTTCTCAGACCAGCTGGAGAAATAAGCAGGAGAGATGATGTAAATTACAAAAGTTAATAAGTAATTCAGCAATAAAGAAAAGGTAACAGGAATGAGATCTGGACTTACCGAAGAGATAAAACTGAGATGGTTTGGGAATGTTGAGAGGATGGAAGATGACAAATGGGTGCAGAAGGCAAGAAGTGTAAATGTTGAGGGTACAGTTGTGAGAAGCTGACCAAAAAGACCTGAGATGAAGTCATAGAGTGCGACCTTATGGATAAAGTACAGACTGAACTGCGTGGAGTACCACCATTAGGTGACCACGGCCAATGCATTCAAGCATGCTAAAGCCTCTGTATATAATACAATACGAATGAGATGGTATGGACAAATTCATATAAAGTACATCAGTTGGATGCCCCATCTCAAAGTAAGACTGAGGGAAATGCTGGAAGATGCAGGCCATATATGGTAAGAAGGAAAGAGTAAGGCAATATATTAGTGAGAGAGAAAGAAGGAAAAGAGGAGTTTCTGAGATGGCTACTTGAAGTATGTGAGGAATAAGTAGCTGAAGCAGGGCATTCCCGGGTGGGAGGTTCCCAGGTGTGAACAAGGTGTCTGAGGTGATGATGAAGAACCTGTGATGTGAGGAAACTTATTCAGTTTTTTTCTGTTATTTCCTTGTTAAGTGAGGTGATGTGTGTGTGTGGTTAATGGATGTGCCAGTTTTCATTAGACTTTAAACTTAATCCATGTTGCTAGGACTAATTTCATGAGTTCTATGAGATGTCATATGTATGTATTATTATGTATGTATTATTTTTGTAATTTATGCCTTATATTTTACAAAATAAGAGGACAGCCATCAATTCAAACTTGTGCTGTGAGTGACTGTCTTCTTATTCGGAAAGCATAACCTAAAGCTGTTTGATAGTATGGACTGACTGTTTAGACACAATACCAAGATTATGTCTAGCTTTTACTTTCTGGTGGAATTCCTCTACTTGTTGTTCCACTGTGCTTATAGAATAATGTTTTGTATTTAAAATTCAATGATTGGGTGAGCTGGTGATTTTTAAAAATATGAAAGTGAACCATTCCTAAATGTCAGCAATCATAGAAATGACTTTTAAAAATCCGAAATACACGGCTGAAGGAAAATATCTCTGAAATAAGATTTTGTTTTTTGTTTTCCCCCCCCTTACACCCTAATATGGCCTTATTACTCAACCTAACTGTATGTGAAGTGTTCCTGCACAGTGCTCAGATTTTTTTTTTTTTTTTTACCAAATGTCTCATCATTAGTGTATGTATCAATTGTTAGCTCTCATATTTAGATATTCTGCTCTTGATTACATGGCTTCCATTCAGCTTACTTTCGTCATGATGAACTGCATAGATAAAATTATTAAATTGTTTGGTTAACCTTTTTTACAGCTCTGTGATTTTCTGTTTCAGTAACTGTGGGTGGCTGCTGGAAATGGATTATCACACAGTTACAAGGATGTAGTTTCTGCTTGTGATCTTCACTGAAAGGACATGTCTTAGAGACTAACTGTAAATGGTGTCCAGTCTATTGTGTTTCTTTCATTTGATCGCTTCCAAAGTTCTTCCTAGTAAGTTGTTTAGGTTGGGATTTTTTCCTCTTAATGGTGAAGTTATTCATGGTAAATTATTTCAAGTAAATTTATGATGCCCAAATGGTAGGACTGGTCACAAGAAAATAACAGCAACACAAGGAGTAAATGGAGTTTGTTGGGAACCAATGGAAGATAGGAAGGATTAGTAGAGAAAAAAATATACTTTTTATCTACTATAACAGTACATGGCCATTTTGGTCCACAGGCAATCAGCAGAATGAGTTCCAGATTCATTTCAACAGTATCAAGAAATGGCAGTAGGCGGCTTTATATATTGCCTGTATTTTCATTGTGCAGCACTGTTTTTCCTATCCATTTTCCCAAAAACTAAGGTCTGCTGTTTTTCCATTACTCTTCTTATATTTCCATCCATTTTGTATTCTATACTCTGTCTGAATGATTACGGCCTAAAATATAAAGTTTTCGATTACGGCCTAAAACATAAAGTTTTCCTTCACTAAGGTAATTCATAACAAATTTCAAGTTCTGCCATTACCCCTAATCACAGTTTAATTACTACCTGTATAATGCTCAATCATCCAACCCTGCTCAGGTCTGGTTGGCCCTAGTCTACGAAACTTATTACCAATCTCCTTAAACACAAATAAACTTACTCTGCCCACATTAGTCAGAGAAGGAGAAAAAACTGCAACACCAAACTTTACATAAGTAGGAGTTATCAAAATCATACTTAACTAGACAGATTTTGTGTTTATTTTTTCTTGGAAGGAACAATCATGTGGGCTTCTGGCACTTAGTTCCTTCTTTCTTAAAAAAAAAAAAAATAAATAAAAAAATAAAATTGTCCAACCCTATCCTGCACTTGCCTGTTGCCATGGACGTGAGAGGCACAGAAGGCGAAGGAGTAATGTATAAGGGTAGGATCAATCATCTGCCCCTTTTCTGCTCGATCTAAGAGGTCCTCCAAGTAGCACAAGTGTCGGTAGCAACCTCGCACGCCATATCTCGCCTGGTACTCATCTAACACGAAAATTTGGCCAGGGCTGAACCATCCCTGAGGTCAATAAAAAGTGAAGGATGTGTGTGAGATGAGAAGTAATGGAAAGGAAAAATCTGTTTGAGGGATATATGCGGGGAGAGGATGGGTGAATAAAATGATTGATTAATGTTCACAAAGTGAACTGATTATGATTTACTATGACAAGACATACCAGTGAAACTAGTTTAAAATTAAATACAGTAACCATCATCATCATCATCCCAAACCTACTGGCATTTCCCTATATAAGATGGGGAGGATGGGATATAGGAAAAGAAAAGCACAGAAGTCAAAAAACTATCAACCCGATACAAAATGAAGCAGACAACAAAATGATTCACTCATCCTTCAAATCTTAATTCTTGCTTCTACTGCATAGGCAAAGCAAAATCATTCCTTTTTTTTTTTCTTCTTTTTTTTCCCGGATAAACAACATGAGGGGCAAAACCATTCCATAAAAAAAAAAAAGTCCCCAACCAGTCATGTGCACCTCCATCCCTCCATCATCCATCCACTGTTATCCTTTGCCAATTATTCTGCTTTCTCATATTTCACTATTTGCATTCCCATATATTCATTAATCACATTTCATATTCTATTTACTATAAGATTTACAATTATTGTTGTTTTGTCAAATGCAATCCCTAGCAAAAGAATATTACTTAATAATGTTAACCATAGCTGACAAATTGTGTTTCTACTGTGTCAGAAATGTTATCTATTAGAGGGAAGATACTGGAGCCATCCAAGTACTGTACAAAATAGTCTTCCCTGCAGTCTACCACTCCCTAGTTGATGGATAACTGGGAAATGCATATCCCAGACTGAAACAAGTGCATTTATTAGCTATGTCCCTACGTCATGGTGATATATCTGCCACTTAGTAAACCATCTATCTATCTATTGCCAGACGCCTCAATCCCGAACGGGGTAGCCACAAACAAATTGCCTCCATGTCACTCTGTCCCCTGCCATTTCACTACCACGCTCCCAACTCACACCTCCCTCTCTCATATACCTCTCCACTCCATCCCTCCATCTCATCCTCGGCCTCCCCCTCCCTCTCGCCCCCTCCACCTCACTCACATACACTCTCCTCATCAATCTTTCACTCTCCATCCTCTCCACATGCCCAAACCACCTTAACGTGTTTCTCCTAACGCTTCCCATCACGTCCTCAAGCACACCACAACGCTCCTTCACTTCCTCATTTGTTAGTCTGTCTCTCCATGTGACTCCACATGCTCCTCTCAAATAACTCATTTCCACTGCTCTCAATCTTGACTTCTGTCCTTCCAACAGGGTCCAAGCTTCACTTCCATATGTCAGAGTTGGTATCACAATACTGTCATGTAACAACTTTTTCACTTCCATGCTCACCTCCCTGTTTCTTATCACTGCTTTCAACGGACCAGCAACCTTCCTTCCCTGCTGTACCCTTTCGAGCACTTCACCCTCCAGACTACCATCCTTACTCATCACACTACCCAAGTACTTAAATTCACTCACATTCTCCATTTCCTTCCCATCCAACCATCAACTGGCATAATTAAAGGAACAAGAACAATGGAAATGACTCAAGATATTCCTGTATGGTCAATTCAGGCCCTTTAAGTGCTGTAAAATCCTCTCTTTTAAGCACTATTAGCCATGTTCACACCTAGTCAGAGCAATCACAACCCATTTTTGGTAATTCACATCAGTTTTAGCCCATTAAATTTGGGATTGTGGAGTGACTGGTTTGGGTGATATTGGTAAGGTATGAGGATGCTTGCATCCAGCTGTAAGTAAATGGAGGTTTGTGTGAGTCTGTGAATGGTTGTGTCCAGTTCAAGGTCCCTTATTGTTTATCTGGGCGCTTTAAGCTGTCCCTAGCGAGTTCAAAACTGGACTATCATAGGAAGTGTTTTTTATTTATTTTTTTATTTGTTTTTTTTTTTAAAGCAAGGAAGAAAGAACCAAAGGCCAGGAGCCCACAAACCATTCCTCTCAAGAAAAAAACAAAAACAATACAACAGAGAGCCAATTTCAAAATCTTTCATTTCGAGATGCTTGGACAAACAGCATTTGAAAGACTGGAGATCATAGGATGAAGGAAATACAGACAGAGGGAGACAGTTCCAGAGTTGACCTGTTGCATAAATGAAGGACTGGGAGTAACGGTTAACTCTTGCATTAGAGAGTTGGACAGAAAAGGGATGAGAGTTCATTGCTAGATGGGTGCTACACATACATCGTAGAGGTGGAGGGATACAAGCAGATGGTTCAGAGGAGCAGTGACCATTCAAGTAGCGACAGAAAAGAGATAAAGAAGCAACAGTGCAGCGGAGAGACAGAGGTTGAAGATAGCCTGTAAGAGTAGGAGAGTTAATTACACGAAAAACATTTGACTCCACCTTGTTGAGAAGAGCTGTACTTGGGGAGCCTCCCTACACGTGAGAGTTGTACTCTACACAGGGGCGAATAAAACCCATGTATATTGTATTTGGAAGGAATTTGAGTGCAAAGTGGAGGGAGTGTAAGAAAATGTTCTGGAAGGAGGTAAAGAGAGCTAGCCAGGGTGCCAACAAAGTCAGTGGGAGTGCGAAAGATAAAAATAATAGATTACTAATGGAGAAGGGAGAAAAAATAAACAGAGGGAGAGAACAATTTAATGAACTGTTGAACATAAAGAATGAAAGTAATGCAAGTATAAGTGGCTGGGGAATGGTGGGGAGAAGGAGGGTTGTGAGAAGAGAGGAAGAAATCAGTAGGATGGAAGTGGTGGAAGCAATGAAGAAAGTTAAAATGGGGAAAGCCCCAGGAATTGATGGAGTGTGTGGTGAAATGCTGAAGCATGGGGGAGAGATAGTAATAGAATGGATGTGGAAGGTGTGCAGATTGGCTTGGGAGGAGGGTAGAGTCCTGGAGGATTGGAAGTCAGGAATAATTATTCCTCTGTACAAAGGAAAAGGGGAAAAAGCAGTGTGTGGTAATCATAGGGGCATTTGCCTTCTTAGTGTAATAGGAAAAGTATATGGTAGGATACTTATTGACAGAGTTTGGGAAATAACAGAGGAATTAGTTGGAGAAGAACAAGGAGGTTTTAGGAAGGGAAGAGGTTGTGTAGACCAGATATTCATTCTCAGATCCTTAGTGGAAAAGTTTCTAGAGAAGGGCAAGAAGTTGTATGCAGCCTTCATGGATCTGGAGAAAGCATATGACATGGTGGATAGACAAGGATTGTGGAAGGTATTAAGAATATATGGAGTGGATGGGAAGTTGTTAAGGCAGTGAAGAGTATGTATGAAGGTGCTAAGGCTGCAGTGTGTATGGATGGCAAACTGAGTGAATCTTTCCATTTGAAGGTTGAATTGAAACAAGGATGTGTCATGTCTCCATGGTTGTTCAATCTGTACATGGGTGGGGTTATAAAAGAGATACAAGGTCGGGAAGTGGATGTTGGAGCGGCCCTAGTGAGAGAGGGCAGTGTTTAGAAACTCCCTGTACTGTTGTTTGCAGATGATACTGTGTTGTTGAGCGAAGACGAAGGGGAGCTGCAAGGCTTGGTAGATGAGTTTGAGAGAGTGTGTAAGAAACGGAATCTAAAGGGGAATGTAGGGAAGATTAAAGTTATGGTCTTCGAGAGAAGTGAAGTCAGTGAATGTACAGTGAGATTGGATGGGAAGGATATGGAGAATGTGAGTGCATTTAAGTACTTGGGTAGTGTGATGAGTAAGGATGGAAGTCTGGAGGGTGAAGTGCTCGAAAGGGTGCAGCAGGGAAGAAAGGTTGCTGGTTCATTGAAAGCAGTGATAAGAAACAGGGAGGTGAGCATGGAAGTGAAAAAGTTGTTACATGACAGTATTGTGATACCAACTCTGACATACGGAAGTGAAGCTTGGGCCCTGTTGGAAGGACAGAAGTCAAGAGTGAGAGCAGTGGAAATGAGTTATTTGAGAGTAGCTTGTCGAGTCACATGGAGAGACAGACTAACAAATGAGGAAGTGAAGGAGCGTTGTGGTGTCGTTGTGGACGTGATAGGAAGCGTTAGGAGAAACACGTTAAGGCAATTTGGGCATGTGGAGAGGATGGAGAGTGAAAGACTGACGAGGAGTGCATGTGAGTGAGGTGGAGGGGGCAAGAGGGAAGGGGAGGCCGAGGATGAGATGGAGGGATGGAGTGGAGAGGTATATGAGAGAGGGGGGTGTGAGCTGGGAGTGGGGTAGTGAAATGGCGGGGGACAGAGCAACATGGAGGTGATTTGTTTGTGGCCACCCCGTGCGGGATTGAGGCGTCTGGCAATAGATAGACAGATAGTATATTGTCAACAACTGTGCAGGAGTAAAGAAGGTACAGAGTCAGCTTAGCAAACCTCATCTCTTGGAAGATTTTACAAGAGATATAATATGATCTTTCCAAGATAAATCCCGAGAGAATGAAACCCCAAGTATGTTCAAGGATGATGCTGGATTGAGCTGGATATTATTAAACATTAGTGGGTACTCCTGTGGAAGATTCTGTCGGGTTGACGGATGTAAGAACTGAGTCTTTGACGCATTAAAAACAACAAGATGACTTGGCGATAGTGATGGAGAATGAGATGGTAGCTAAGGAAAGGTTTAAGAAATGGTGAAATGGGATGGAGTACTGTACAAGAGTTTGAGAGTAATGTAAATACAGATAAAACAAAAGTGATGATATCTATGGCAGGTGATGACGCTGCCAAAGCAGACGAAATATGCCACGTGCAGTTTTCCACAAGAGTGTGAGAAGTAACTTCATCTTGTGCAGTATTTATGGTAAGAGGATGCATATGAGATGTAGTGGTATTACAGGTAGGCTGCATAATTTTGCTCATTTTGTGTGTACAATGTGTAGGGGTGATTAGACAGAGACACAGAGATAGGAAAGGATTAATTTTGCTGGGAGTCTTTTCAGTGTACGAAGAAAAGCTGTTACTTGGGGGATATAATATGTGATGGGGATGGGGATGGAGCTACCTCAGCAGCATTGGTAAGTAGTAGTTGGAAGATCATGGAGCTGTTGCTACTACTGTCATTGAGAGAGCTCTCCCCAATGCACTGAGGTCCCTGTATACAGCATGTGTTAGGAGTCTATTGCTGTATGGCAGTGAAGGAGGATATTCACAGGCTCGAACATGCTGAGATGAAAACAATACAATTGATTTGTAGTACATCCTTGAATGACGGACCTGGGAGGTCAACTCTGATATGAAGAGTTCAGAGGAAGGATGGGACTTCAATGTAATAGTGTTGCTGTGACAAGAAGGAGTAGACTGAGATGGTTTGGGCATGTGATGAGGATGGAGGATGAAAATTGGGTGTGGAGGATGAGAGGCGTAAACACTGAGGGTAGAGTTGTGGGAGGCAGACCAAAAAGACTAAGGATGAGATCATACAGTGAAAACTCTGGGGCAAGAAACTGAACAATGGGGCTGCTAGAGACGAGCGGCATAAAGAGTCAACATCAGATGACCAAGGCCAATGCCTATAAGCATGTTGGAGCCTTTATAAATGAATGTACAAACAAAGGAGGGTTCAAGGATATTTGATATTCAATTAAGTCCTTTACATTCCATCCAGATAAGCAAGATCAGTTCATATTAATTCACTGCCATTCAAAATCAACTAGGTCCATTAATCTATGCCACTTCAAAATTAATCAAGTATGGGGTCTGTTCAGAAAGTATCTGATCTTAGGCTCTAAAAAAATAAATAGCTAACTTGTTGAGCTAGGACACTAATCCCCCTCAAAGCAGGCCCCTTCTGACTTGACACACATAGCCCAGCGTTATTTCCACTGTCTGAAATACTTTTCAGACACAATTTTTGGTATCTCCTGCAAGTGCTTCGTCACATTTGTCATGCTCTCTTCACTTGTCTTAAACAGGGAACCCTCCAGCAGAGTTCTGAGCTTGGGGAACAACCAAGAGTCACAGGGAGCCATGTCTGGTGAGCAGGGAGTCTGCCAGACCTGTGGGATGTTGTGTTTGACCAAAAATTTCTGAATCAGTTGAGAAGAATGGGCAAGGGGGTTGTCATGGTGCAGCTTCAAACTTGCTGCTTTCCAAAGGTCTGGTCTCTTCCATCGAACTGTGTCACCAAGATCATGGATAATGTTGGGCTAGTAGTAATGTTTGTTGACGGACTGACTTTCTGGTGCGTATTCACGACGTACAATATCACAAAGGTAAAAAAAATCTGTCAACATGCATTTCACCTTGCTGCAGACCTTGTGCTTTTTTTGGCTGAGGTGATCCTGTATGCTTCCGCTGGGATGACTGTGCTTTGGTTTCTGGGTTGTACCTGTACACCCAAGTCTCATTTCCAGTGATAACAGTCTTCTGAAAGTCTGGCTTGTGATTTGCACACTCCAGTATGTCTTGGGCAATGTTCCTCTGCAGAGCATGTTCTTCACGTGAAAGGAGTTTTGGGATGAACCTGGCAGCAACTATTCGCATGCGAGATCATCCATTAAAATTTTGTATGCTGATCCATCACTGATTCCAATTTCATTACCAATTTCTCTGACAGTTAACTGACAATTTCCCATGACCAAATCGCAGATTTTCTTCACATCTTCAGCACCCTGCTTGTTGATGGCCTCCCAGGATGTGAATCACTCTCGACTTGTACCACTTCATTTTTTGTGTTACCCCCATGGCTTCACTCCCAAAGACTTGCTGGGTCTTGCAAAATTTGATGCAGTAATGCTGTTCAACTTTTTCAGTCATCATTACAAGCATGGGAACACAATGAGTATAAGGTGCATGACCATGAACACAGGCTGACTGACAGCCACTGAGTCACTCATGGCAGCTGGCATTAATCATACATGTGAACAAAAGTCCTGCACTGTGCTACAATAAACCCTGCCCCTATTCTCAAACTGGTTGGTGAGAAAAAAAATGAGGTCTGACACTTTCTGAACAGACCTTGTAAGTCACACCCTTCCTGGTTTTGTTAGGTCATTTGTGGTCAGTTTCAGGCAATTTGGTTCACTCAAATCCAATTAGGCCCATCTGGGTTCATTACATCCAATGAAACTCAAGCATATCATTTCCTCAAGGCAATGTCAGGAAAGGCAGCAACTACTTAACCCGCCACGTCCAGACCAATTTCCAACCTACGATACCACAAAATCCCGAGAATTTTTGGAATTTTTTTTTATTGGCTCAAACCTTCGCTTTTGGTAAGAAACATTGAAAAATTCATAGAGAAATCGCGATCCTGTGCTTAAAACTATTGATACAAGTGTCATGCAACCTTACATTTTCCTTCTTTTTCAGGGTACCTGGCTAAAGAAAACAAACTATGGAAGGGTTAACTAATTCAAGCCACTTTCAATTACGTATTTATGTATTTGGTACGAATTTACGTGTAGTAACAGACTATATTGGTTTTAACACATTTATATAGGCAATAGAAGCATTGTTCAGTCACCAAACACATTCACATATGGCACCTTCCTTTATGACATTACCACCTCATCACTTCTGTTTGTTTCTTGCTCTAGTTTTTTTATTTCTTTGTCCTCCACCTCAGGAATCACTTTCACCGTGAATTTCGTCACTGGAGAGACCGTGGGACAACATACCTTTATTGGCCAGGTTACTGCTAACAGGTGAATTGCCCAGTGTGGGAGGGAGGGGGGGGAGGGGGGTTAGGTGAGGCCAGGCAGTATCCCCACTTGACAGCAGGTAGAGGAAGGTCTCCCACATATGCCTACCAAAAATCACCCATGAAACTTGAAAATTGCGCAAATTATGACCCTTGCAATTGCGCGACGTACCCATACGTTGATGGGTGTAGCTGTGACAAAACATCGCGGCGTATCCATATGTCGATAGGATTCCTCAGGTTAAACTTCATCTAACTACTCCTAACCAGATCATACCCCATCTCTAGCACATACCATGTTCCTCAAATAACAAAATTCCTCCATGTACTCAAGATACTCTCAAGTAAAATTAATCTTTTCTTGCCTCTTTCCTTCCATGTGCTCTCCTTTACATATTACACACTCAAAACCAGCATTACTTTCAAGCCTACCCCTTATACCATTACATCTCTTGTGCACCCACTCATCACAAACACTGCACAAGATGGAGTAAATTCCCACAACATTGTGGCAAACTGTGTATGGTCACAGTCCCTCTATTTTGACAGAACTGCCATCAGAGCTTTATATAATCTCTTTTGCTTTATCCATACTTACTCTCAAACCCTAGAGCCCCACTTCATCTCCTAAATCTTTCCTAAATCTTTCCTCTGCCTTCCTTTAATCCTCTGCAATTGACACAGTCATAAGCATACATTTCCCATGGGAGTTCATTTCTGAAGAGTTCAAGCACCATGACAAGCAATAAGGGGCTCAAGAATGACCCCTGTAAGTACGTAAATAAGTAAGGGGTGGTTACTGAACAGACAGACCAAGGAGGACATTGGATAAGGTAGTGTGTAGCTCTTAGGCCAGGAGGCTAGAGAGCTGGTGCAGAACAGAGTATGATGTAGGAGTGTTATCAAGTAAATTCAGCTGACCCAAGCTACATGGAAAAGAAATGTAAAGCTGAAAATGATGATGAAGATGATGTCTGCATACACTGGACAAGATACAAAACATAGAGATTTGTGATACGTTCAAAGCAAAGTTGCTGAAAGGAAGCCAATACTGTACTTTATGTGCTTAGGGTATAGAGAAGTGGAGACTGAGTGCATACAGCTGTGGACTGCTGTCCAAAAGAATGTGAGAATTATCCCCAGCTAGGGCAAGAAACAACTGTGTGAATTTTAATTACAGTCGGTTGGAACACATCCTCCACAACACCCATCAACATGCAAAATAAATAAACAAATAAATAAATAAATATGAAGACCTCCACACAAGTTCTGAATGAGTCAGCTCTAGCATGTTTGCAGTATGGACGGCAGGTATTAGCATCAAAGTGATTATATGAAATGATGCACAACTAGGGAGGCAGACTGTTGGGCATCAAAGAATGGACTGTGCAGTTTTTGTCCAGAGTTGGAGACTTGAGATGTTAAAGCATGGAGAAATAAATACTGCAAATACGGAAAAAATTAATGCTAAAGATGATACATCCACTTGAGGGTGGGAGATGGCATGGAATGCCAAGAACATTAAAGAGTATGTCAAATAACTGTGTGAAAGGCACAAGGTACTGTATGGAATTTATGGAATGGGGAGATGCATTATGCATGGAAATGCAAATGACAAGGATTGAATCTTTCTTTTAGCTTTACAGTTTACAAAATGACCTTTTTCCACAAGCTTATGTTAAAGATATCTAAAAAAAAAAAAAAAAAAAGTTTTGCCTCAGGTTAAGCCAGGAATTTCAATGGCATGAATGACAAGCAATTTGATGTCAGCTGACCATTTCATGGAGACTCTGCCATTTTGTCAACAATTCCCCAGCAATTATAATTTCTTTTCTTGTTTCCTAATTACATCACTTATCTGAGGGAAATAGGTTTATGATGATGATGATGATGATGATTTTGCTGTTAGGATTAATCTGAGAGAGATGAATTATGGAAGCAAAGTATGATCTCTAAAAGTACAAGATAAAAAACACAGAATATCCTGAGCTTTGGTAATTATTCATATAATAATAATAATAATAATAATAATAATAATAATAAAAATAATAATAGTAACAGTAATAATAATAATAATGGCAACAACAATACCAACAACAATAATAATAATAATAATAATCAGATGAAAAATAACAATAATATTGGAAATTTTGAGTTGCAATAAGTAAAAGGGTTTCAACAGTACAGTACCAAGAATGCATCATATCCAGCTCTGCTAAGTCCATGATGACAAGAACAGTAGGTGACTCACCAAGGAACAGTATGGATCATTTAGCCGATACTCTAGGGTTTGCGCTTGTAGGACTCTGAACAGGTTGTGGTGATCAAATCTCACTGGGTCAGCTGAGATATACTCATCCATACCATGCTTCTTCGCCTTGTCTGCATCTAGTGGAAGGAAAGTGAGGAAAAGGAGAAATTGATATATCACCCTCAGAACAATGACACAGTTTACTGTTTCATTCTGCGCACTTCCAGAAGATGATACTTGGATTAATACTTTCCTGAGTGAGGAAGGTGACAAACTGACATGGAGATGAGGCCTTGCCTACAGCCTTATGGCTGAGGCTTTTAGAAAACCATGAGGTCAAGGATGAACTTCTTCAATAAGCCTTGAGGCTGAAGCCGAGGCATCTTCAAAGAAGGCCTCTTGAGGCCTAGGCAAAAATATATTTATGCGATCCTACAATTTTACATTCAAGTTATGGAAAGTCTAAAATCAGAAACATTCACTGATACCTGTGATAACTTCCCTTTCTTTAAATAAACAAATAAATTAGTAAAATATTGATTTTTCCAGCAATAAACCTAAAGTTAAGGTTCAGATACTAGTCCAACGAATGTACACTAATCTTAAGGAACATAAACCAGGTGAGTACATATCCAGGATAGAGCCAGGTGGTCAGGTCAGGAGAGAATGTAAGAGGGATACGGTGTAAAAGGAATTACTCTCAACAAAGGAATGAAAGTTCATAAATACTTGAAAACACCTTCAGTTCTTACTGATGGTATACTTCCTCTTACCTACCATGACTAAAGGACAGAATCCAAATAACCTTACAAACAGCATCACAGCAATAGCAAGGCCATAAGGAAAGGGTGATGGGGATATGGTAAAGAAGGTTGAGAAAGGTAGAAACTGGGAACTTAAAGTGAGGTACAGTAAATGATATTCTAATGGAAAGAAGAAACAATCAAAGGCTGAAAGCCCACACATAAATGTCGTGCTCTTTTCTTGAAAGCTGGTCACAATGCATGTTTACAAGTGGAAGTCACTGGCAAAGAGAAATACAGAGACAGGAAGACAGTTCCAGAGTTTACCTGTTGCTCTCATGAAGGACTGAGAGTACTAATTAACTCTTGCATTAACTCGAGGAATCCCATCGACGTATGGGTACGTCGCAACGTTTTGTCACAACTACACCCATCGACGTATGGGTACATCGTAACGTTTTGGCACAACTACACCCATCGACGTATGGGTACGTCGCACAATTGCAAGGGTCATAATTTGCACAATTTTCAAGTTTCATGGGTGATTATTGGTAGGCATATGTGGGAGACCTTCCTCTACCTGCTGTCAAGTGCAGATACTGCCTGGCCTCACCTAACCCCCCTTCCCCCATACTGAGCAATTCACCTGTTAGCAGTAACCTGGCCAGTAAAGGTATGTTGCCTCACGGTCTCTCCAATGATGAAATTCACGGAGAAAGTGATTCCTGAGGTGGAGGACAAAGAAATAAAGAAGCTAGAGCAAGAAACAAACAGAACTGATGAGGTGGTAATGTCATAAAGGAAGGTGCCGTATGTGGATGTGTTTGGTGACTGAACAATGCTTCTATTGCTTATATAAGTGTGTGAAAACCAATATAATCTTGTACTACACATCAATTCGTACCAAATACATAAATAAATACGTAATTTAAAGTGGCTTGAATTAGTTAACCCTTCCATATTTTGTTTTCTTTAGCCAAGTACCCTGAGAAAGAGGGAAAACGTAAGGCTGACTCATCACCTCAAGCACCATTTATAGCCTCAGGAGGGCAGTTTCTCTATGAATTTTCGATGTTTCTCACCAAAAGCGAAGGTTTGAGGGGGGGGGGAAAGCTCAGGACTGGGGGGTATCACAGGTTGGAAATCGGTCGGGATGTGACGAGTTAAGGAGTTGGACAAAACAGAGGTAAAGTGCATTGCCAGATGGATACTGCACACCTATCAAATAGGAGGAGAGATACAAGCATACAGTTCAAAAGAGCAGTGACTACTGATACAGTGATAAATGAGGGTTAAAGATGCAACAAAGTGACAAAGAGAGGTTGATGGGAGTCAGTAAAAGGAGAGTTCTTGAGATAAAATGCTTATGACTCTACCCTGTTTACAAGAGATGTATATCATAATAACCAAAATGAAATTTAACAAATTAATCACTGGTTTGGCTGGGATTCAATTTCAGGCCCACCTGCTCCACACAAGCCCACGTTACCACTGAGCCAAACAGAAGATCCCCACTGCCTCTGGGCAGCACAGGCATTTATAGACCCCATTACACCACTCTCTTCTCCCTTTGGTTATTAATTTGGTGCATTTCGAACACACAAGGTAGTGCAGCATCAGAGGCCACCATTGGGGACACTGCAGACCACAACGAACAGCTCATCCCTGGGATGTAAGGACAAGGATGCTGCCAGCTAACCAAGGAACAACATCAAATTGCCAACCAAGCCTCCCCTCACATCCCACACCACTGCCAACCAATGTTAAGAACTGAAATGAAACTTAACAAATTAATCATTAGTTTGGCTGAGATTCGATTTCAGACCCTCGCGCTCCACTTGTGTGCATGTTACCACTGAGCCAAACAGAGGATCTCCACTTTGCATCTGGGCAATGGGGACATTAATAAACCCTATTACTGTGGTAAGCACCCTCCTCTGCCACATGAAAGTTGTACTAAATACAGAGATCTATAAGACCCCTGTACTAGTTCAACACTGAGTGGGGGGGGGGGGAATAGAGTCAGCTTAGTACATCCAATCTCTCAGAAGCAGAGTTTGCAATGATGGTAATGTGATCTTTTCATGATAGGTCCTGAGAGAAAGAAATTCCAAGGGCACTGAGGAATAATGAAGGATTGATTTGTGTACTGTACTAATGAATATTATGAGATGATCTTGCCGAGACAAAAGATGAAAGAATTGTGCTTCTGATGCAGTAAAAATATTTCTTATACCATAATAAAACATAACAACCATGTCAGAAACCAGATGAGCCATAACCTAATTCAATAATTCCACACTGTAACTGATGTAATGGATACTCTGAGCAGTAGGTGGAAATGAGAACCTGGATGTGTAGCTCAAATGATCACTGATGAACACATGGTAACAAGGAATGACAAAGGGAGGGGGGGTTGAGTTAGGAGGAGATATGAGTTGGTACTTCTGTGAAAAGATGGAGAAAACTAAATGGAGTAGACTGTAGCACCAGTCGAGCAGGGCAGTACTCCCAAGGTGGATGGAAAGCTGATGACAGGGAGAGCTGGAGCTCCCGTTTCATCAGCCCTCAGGACTTGTTCCTGACCATCCCCCTTAGCTGAACTTTTTCAGTGTCTCAGTAACACAATGAGTAGACCACCATGCTCTCCAATACAAGTTTCTCTAACTGTCAACACCAAACTACATGCACACTACACTTCCCCTTTAGAGTTTGTTAAAATGGCGACTGAAAATCATGCCTCAGAGTCCCCAGGGGGGGGATCATAAATGCCCCCACCATCAGCCCCTCTCCGGTGACGACTCACGGAGCTGCCTGGAACCACTATCTGACTCACTCCTTCTTCTTTTCTGTAACATTCGCGGCCTTTCCTCTAACTTTCGCTCTGTTGAGCACCACCTCTTCTCCTCTAAACCTCACCTTCTCTTTCTCTCTGAGACTCAGCTGTCTGAGTCAACTGACAGCAAACCCTTTTCTGTATCCTCCTACTTTCTCTATTCTCATTTCAAAGCCAAAGGTGGCTGCTGCGTATATGTACGCAACAATCTATCTTGCTCTCATGTTCCTGAACTTGATTCTTCTGAATTCTCTACTCTCTGGCTTCAGCTCTCTTGTCATTCTCTGACTAAATATAACTGTGCTGTTTACTTATCTCCTAATTCTACTGACTATCAAAAATTCTTTGATTATCTTACTTCTACGATGGAACACATTCTATCCATTTCTTCTTTCTCTGAAATCTCCATTCTAGGAGATTTCAATGTTCACCACCACCTTTGGCTCTCCTCTCCTTTCACTGATCCACCTGGTGAACAAGCCTACATCTTTTCTATCCTTAATGATCTAAAGCAGCTTGTACAGCACCCTACCTGTGTCCCTGACCGCCTTGGAGAGAGTTCCAACATACTTGACCTTTTCCTAACAACTAATCCTTCTGCTTACACTGCTAATCTTTTCTCTCCGTTGGGCTCCTCCGATCATAACCTTATTACCTTAACAAGTCCAATTGCTCCAGTACGGCCTGCGGACCCTCCAAAGAAACGCCGCCTGTGGCACTTTGGAGCTGCAGATTAGGAGGCCCTCAGGCAGTACTTCTTTGATTTTCCTTGGAATGATTATTGCTTCCATGGTCGAGAGCCGTCTGAGTGTGCCTTGCACATTACGGAGGTTATTCTCTCGGGCATGGAAGCATACATTCCTTTCTCATATCCTCTGACTAATGCAAGAAAGCCTTGGTTTAATCACACTTGTTCTAATGCTGTCCGCAACAAGGAGAGGGCCTTTAAAAGGTACCGGAGCCAACCCACCCCTTAATCACATCTTTTTTATATTTCTGCCCGGAATCGTGCTAAGTCTGTTCTTCGCTCTGCTAAAGATAATATCATCCGTGCTAAATGTTCCCAACTCTCCAACTCGAATTCTTCTCGCTCCTTTTGGCACCTTGCCAAAAACCTTTCTAACAACTTTACCTCATCATCCTTCCCTCCTCTTTTCTACTCTGATGGCTCTGTAGCTATTTCTTCTACTGATAAAGCAGATCTCTTTGCTCAGACTTTCTCCTCCAATTCTACCTTAGACGATTCCGGTGCTGTTCCTCCATCACTTCCTCCCTTAGACTTCCTCATGACTGGCATTAAAATTTCTTCAGCTGATGTATTTTCTGCCATCACTGGCCTCAATATTAACAAGGCATATGGGCCTGATGGAGTCCCTCCTGTTGTCCTCAAAAACTGTGCTTCTGTGCTTACACCCTGCCTAGGTAAACTCTTTCGCCTTTGTCTCTCAACTTGTACCTTTCTTTCTTGCTGGAAGTTTGCTCTCATTCAGCCAGTCCCAAAGAAGGGTGACCATTCCCAACCCTCTAACTATCGTCCAATTGCTTTAACATCCTGTGTATCAAAAGTTTTCGAATCAGTTCTTAACAGAAAAATTTTAAAGCATCTTTCCTGTCACAACCTTCTTTTGGATCGTCAGTATGGGTTCCGTCAGGGACGCTACACTGGCGATCTTCTCACCTAACTTTCAGACTCCTGGTCATCCTCCTTTCGGGACTTTGGTGAAAGCTTTGCCATTGCACTTGACATCTCAAAGGCTTTTGATCGAGTCTGGCATAAATCTTTGATTTCCAAACTGCACTCTTACGGTTTCTATCCTTCTATCTGTGCCTTCATCTCTAGCTTCCTTTCTGGTCGTTCTATAGCTGATGTTGTAGACGGCCATCGTTCTTCTCCTAGACCTATCAACAGTGGTGTTCCTCAGGGCTCTGTCCTATCACCAACTCTCTTCCTTTTATTCATCAATGACCTTCTAAGCTGTACATCTAACCCTATCCACTCATATGCTGATGATTCCACCCTTCACCTTTCCATTCGATTTTCACAACGTCCATCTCAGCAGTTACTTCAGCAAACAAGGGATGAGGCTATGGCACACCTAATGTCTGACTTGGCTCATATTTCTGATTGGGGTAAAAATAATCTTGTTATTTTTAATGTATCAAAAACTCAGTTCTTACACTTATCAACCTGACAAAATCTTCCTCAGGATTACCCACTAATGTTTAATAATGTCCAGCTCAGTCCTGCAACATCCTTGAACCAGTTGCTAGGGTGAGAAGTGGTTAGAAGAAGTTCTGGGAGCTGTTGCCTCTCCTGACACTGAGAGGACTCTCCTTACGTGCTAAGGGGTCTTTGTATGCAGCATGTGTTAGGAGTGTGATGCTGTTTGGTAGTGAGACCTGGGCAGTAAAGGAAGAGGATATTCGCAGGTTTAAACACGCAGAAATGACAATGATTAGGTGGATGTGCAGTGAGTCCCTGCGTGCAAGGCCTGGGGGGGCTGGGTTTACGATGGAAGAGTTGAGAGGTAGGATGGGACTGGAGTGTATTGGTGTTGTGATGAGAAGAGGTAGGCTGAGGTGGTTTGGACATGTGGAGAGGATGAGGAATGATAATTGGGTACAGAGGGTGAGAGGTGTTAATATTGGGGGAGGGGTTGGGAGGGGTAGACCGAGAAAGACATGGGACGAGGTCATTAAGTGTGACTTAAGGGTTAAGGGACTGAACAGGGAGGCTGCCAGGGATCGAGCAGCGTGGACAGCCGCCATTAGGTGACCAAGGCTGACGTATGCAAGCATGTTGGAGCCTTCAAAAACGAAAACGAAAACGAATGGGTCTTCCATAACACCAGCAAAATGTGAGAAATGAGTATGTACTTCATAACAGCTATCAAATAAGAATCAATTCAACAACTATATCAGAAAAGTGCCAAACTTTTGTCCTGCACTCCTCAATGCAAAATTAATCCAATCAGCTTGATCCCTTGTCAGTTCTCAAGTCTCATCACCTTCCATACCTCATTTTCTCACACACTCATTTGACATAACTATCCATCGACCTGGCCTACCACACCTCTTTCCACCTTCAAACTCACTTCTGTATAGCTTACCATGCCTCCTCCTATCTTCAAATTCACTCACATATAGCTTACCATGCCTCCTCCCACTTTCAAACTCACTCACGTATGCCCTTTTCATGCCCCTATTTACGTCCCTTCCCTCCATATGACCACACCATTTAGGAATACTCTCTTCAACTCTGTCTTCCACTGACTTCTTTACTTCACATCTTCCACCAATCACATTATTTCTTATCCTATGTGATATCCCAACAATGAAACATGGATGGATACAGCCACGGACAAGAGGCATTTGAGAAGTGTCCACTGTGTAGTGCCAGGCAATGATATTATATTGCAGTAACAACAGAGAAACTGAAGGAAATGGTGAGGTAGGGAACTGATGTGATAAGAACAAAAAAAAATCTTGACTTCCTATGTCAATATATGTGACCAGCACTCTGTGCACAGTATATAAGGTTAAAAAAGGGAGAGCATCAGTTCTACGTGCCCAACTTCTGAAGAGATGAATTTTCAAGTACAAAGATTCTGTAAGAAATTTCATGAACAAGTACACAAGTAATGGACAGAGAGACAGCTGCAGTCAACCCGATGATGGAGGGGGGGGGGAGGCAAAAAGAAAAAGAAGTCATATCACAGGAGAATCTTTTGTTGAGATGACTTGAAGGAATGGAAAGTGTGTGACTTGGAAAGGCCACCGCACATACACCTACAATATACGAAGTTACTTTCACAAAGATCAAGAACAGATTTAATGTGATTCAGGTCAGAAACATACCACTCGGCCAAGAAATCTATTTTTTTATCTTATTTGTGATGGGAAATGGTTAGCAATGTTGCATGGACATTATATTAGAGCAATGAGCTATATATCTCCAATGAACACATGGTCTCTGGAGTATTCTTGCTTCCTGGTGAAAGTATTTGCACTGGTGGTCTTTGTGCATCCCCTTTGCTGTTAGCTTAGTTTTAGTCAATGAAATTCAACATGCATATATTATCTATGCACTCAATTCTTATTCTGAAAGGCCAGTTTCAATACCAGTCATTGAATTTATAGTCAACCCTGGTATCTTGCAAGGGTTAGGTTGCATGGACACTGCATGAGATGAATTTCCACAATTTGTGTATACCAGTCATTGAATTTATAGTCAACCCTAGTATTTTGCAAGGGTTAGGTTGCATGGACACTGCATGAGATGAATTTCCACAAATTTGTGTAACCCTCTCCCAACTAATCCCTACTGGTTTGCAAACTACCACAGAGCAGTAATATAACCATGTAAAGGCCTAAAAACCCTCTTCAGTGCCTCTCAACACCATCAGATGCCAGAAACTACCTGACAGGTTACAGTTACTTAGACTAAAGGTTTAGCTACAGACCCATATCATGAAGTTGAGCCAACATGGTACTTTTTTTTCTTTCTTTTTTTATAAAACTTTGCAAATTAGTCCTTACAACTAAAGTAATGTAGAAGGTCCTAATTCTCATTATTCTAACGAGCTTTCTATACATTTACCTAACCATAAAGTGCATGAAGCATAGTCATATCCTCTCTGGATGTTTCTCGGTCAATACACATGAGTGCCAAACCCCACAAAATAATCCCAACATAATAAATTACCGGAGTTACTGTCTTGTAAATTCTGTGGTGCACCCCATGAAAAAACAAAACCACCAAGAGCAACTCTGTAAGAAAAGATGGGTGACTAAACATTTAATCATTTACTTCATAATCCATCCATTCATTCATCATCATAACAACATTTGAAAATGACAGAATATTGAAATTTATTGCTTCATTTAACATTCAAAACATAACTTCAAAATCTTACCTCCCTGAATCTTTGATAGTGTAGAATTCTTTCCCTGTGGCATTACTGGTGGTGTGGGTTTGTGTGCTTGCCCTGTGGCTCGATAGAGTGCAGTGACCCACTGATGCGACTCGTTCTCATCCTCTGTGGCAAACTGTATTGATTCTCCTTCCTTCACTGCATTGAAGAAGAACCGCCCTCCCTCCAGGTCTGAATATGAAGGATGGATTAAAAAATAATCTCTCAAATATCAGATGCCTAATCAAAGAGATGATCCTAAATGGCTGTATCAAATATGGTATCATCATTCACCAAAACTGTCTCCTGCCTATTTAAGCCACCCATCCTCGTGTTTTTTTCTTTACCCTTCTATTTATCATGATTTTGTTTTTCTAACTTCCATACACTGTCTTTATAGGAGGCAGCACTACTCAGTATCATTTTGGTCCTGTAATTGTGACTGTTGCTGAAAGAAAATGCCTCTTCCACAGTGGTGAAGGTACAAATGTACAAAAATAAAAATCAAATACAGTGTACAAATGAAAAAAAAAAATGAATACTATACATAATGCTGTACTTTATGTTATGTCCCCACAATACTGTATAGTACATGTGTCAGATAAGGACAAATAAATCTGTAATGTACTGTACTGAATTTGCTTCAGTTAAACCAAAAATTCACTATCATTTGACAAGAAGAAAAAGTTCTGAAGGCTGCTCTTTCAGAAACAAGTGAATGAAGTATTGCCATGCAATACAAAGTCCCCTACCAGATGATAACTATACATATGTACTGTGCATACAATGTGGGTATGACAGCACTCGACCTTGTTTGAGCCTCAGGTGTGACCTTGACCTTGGGAGTAGATGGCTGGTTGTTGCATGCAACACACTGTCCTATGGTATGGGGAACAAATGTGTGAAGTTATGTCAAAATTTGTTCATGCATGTGGAAGTTACAGAGCAGACACAAAATTCCGAACACACTCTCAGACATAATGATGGAACCATGCGAACCTGTAGTCCCCGATCAGAGCAGACACAAAATTCCGAACACACTCTCAGACATAATGATGGAACCACGCGAACCTGTAGTCCCCGATCAGTTTGACCGGTAGGGGACTAATAAAATGAAATAAAATATACTGGTAATTCAGGGGACTAATAAAATGAAATAAAATATACTGGTAATTCCCAGTCTGATGGAGCAGTCACCAAGCAAACTGATATATACTATACAGCCAATTTTGTCTTAATTTAAAATAAGTTTCCTTTCAGATTTGAAGAAAAAAAAAAGTAAAATTATACAATAAAATTAATCTGATATTCTGGATGATTCTAAAATGCAAGAAAAAACATTAACTCTATAGTACCTGTGCTGTACTTATCTTTGTTTTTCAATTTTCAATACACTTAATGATTTTATTCGTATCTAACCTGTTAGTCCTGGTGTCCACCACAGCTTTCCATTATTTGTTTTTGTCACATTTAAGAACTACTATTCAAGGTTATATTATATTGCTGTATATATTATATACAAATAAGTAAAATCTATCTATCTATCTATTGCCAGATGCCTTAATAAGTAAAATACAAAGAAATAATTTTCTTATTCATTATTTCGCCATTTAAATAAGTAAATAAATATAACTGTGTGAAACTATTCATTTATGATATTTATGGCACATTTATTATGTCAAAAATTGCTGCTTATAAAAATGCTTCTTAAATTTCTGATTAAATTACTTGATTTAAATCATGCCAGTCCTCCATCACAGAGTTGTAAAAGTAATCCCTCCACTATCTGACGAAACAGAGCCAAAGGCATGTCCGGACAGTGGTCTTGTCCGCATAGTGCCCCTGAAGCTCCAGCACTGGTCATTCATGACCCTAACCTAACCTAACCTAAATCAGAAAACCACCTACCTAACTCC
This sequence comes from Birgus latro, assembly GCA_018397915.1. Classification (NCBI taxonomy): domain Eukaryota; kingdom Metazoa; phylum Arthropoda; class Malacostraca; order Decapoda; family Coenobitidae; genus Birgus; species Birgus latro. Next base: position 45,812 of record JAGKTI010001878.1, on the reverse strand, counting down.
CTATCAGACATGCATAGCACTTAATTATGACCCCATTCACATAAATAATTGGCACAGAGCATGAATTAATCAAATTTTAACCCAAAAATGATGATTTTGAGGTGAGTAAGGCAGGGGTCTTCACCAGCTGACTACATAATGAACGTAAGGAAGAGACATGATTATTACAGAGAAAATCACCTTTTCACAGCCTGTGCACTCAAATATGGGACACAAAACATGAAGTAAATAAAATGTAGCCAGAAAAATTATGATTTAGAGGTGTGTGGGACAAAAATGTTCACAAGTTGACTAGATAGTGAACGTAAGTAAGAAACATGGTAATCACTGAGAAAATCACCTCTTTCACAGCCTGTGCACTCAAATATGGGACACAAAGCATGAAGTAAATAAAATGTAACCAGAAAAATTATGATTTAGAGGTGTGTGGG
>JAGKTI010001878.1:23664-40551 GCA_018397915.1 Birgus latro | reverse complement strand
GTTCAATCCAACTGGAGCGCTGTTATTACCCTCTAAACCACCAGGCACCATAATTTGGTTATATGATTACCACCCAGCATACTAAATGGTTTCCTGGTGTACAGGAAACCATTAGGCTTGTCACTCAGTGTAGAGTCACCCATAGGCAGAAGGAAGAGGAAAAAATGAAGGAACGAAAGACAAAAGAGGCAATTCTAAATATCAAATACCACTAGACATTAGTGTTAAACATGATTACATTTATGTCTCTCCTCCTGTTTTACATTTATGACATTTGGTCAAGTGACAATAGCCACAAACTGATTATCAAAACATGTGAAAAGCAGGTTTTATTAAAGGCAAACCTATATAGGCAGAGTAAATCATCAACATATCCAGCACATGTACCAGTATTACCTAAGCTCCCTGCATAAGCAGAAGCTGCATAAGCAGGACCCTTTGACCCATTATAATAAAGCTAACATATTAACCACAGCTCCAGCATGATCATTACTTTCCCACTAAAAACCATACATGACCCTAACTTGCCTAGTGATATGCTTTTTAAGGGCTTACCTTATTATACAGAGATAATAAAGACATAAGAGAGTGACATCAAAGAGATTTAAAGCAACAAACAGTGGCAGCTACTATCACTATCACTACTACAACTATGGTCACTACTACTGTTACAGCAACTATCACTAGCACTACTATCATACTATCATTACTACAATTACCTTCATGACTGCATGTATCACCATTACCACTGTTACACTTACCATGACTACCAATACCTATATTACAACTATAATCACTACCACTACTACAACCAGAAGCACTATCACTGCTGCTAGTACCAACACTATGATTGCCACAACTACCATCACAGTCGCTACTACCATCAATATGTCTATCATCTTTACTGCTATTCTGTCTACTGTATATTAATCCCTGTACACAGTAATAGAGGTACATACAAAATGAATGGGCCACGTTCGATTTGCTTGCATAACAGGAAAAAGTGTATGCGGAAAACACATAAACAGAGGGTCAACTCCATGCTTAAACTATAAATCACAGCTTAGAAAAATAAACTTTTTTTTTTCTAATGCAAGGAAGATGGAACCAAGGGCTAGAAGCCCACAAGACTGTTCCCTCAAAGGAAAAATAAAAACAAGATAACAAGAAAGCCAAATTCAAGAGCCATTAATTTTGAGATGCCTGGACACACTGCGTTTAAAAGAACGGGGGTCATAGGCAGTACGAAATACAGTACTATACAGACAGAGGACGACTGTTCTAGAGTTGACCTGTTGCATACATGAAGGACTGGGAGTAATGGTTAACCCCTGCATTAGAGAGTAGGACCTATCCCCACGCACAAAAAATATATGTATATTAATGATAATAATCTATCTATCTATCTATTGCCAGACACCTCAATCCTGCACGGGGTGGCCACAAACAAATCGGCTCCATGTCACTCTGTCCCCTGCCATTTCACTGCCATACTCCCAGCTCACACCCCCCTCTCTCATATACCTCTCCACTCCATCCCTCCATCTCATCCTCGGCCTCCCTCTCCCTCTCCCCACTCCACCTTACTCACATACACTCTCCTTGTCAGTTTCTCACTCTCCATCCTCTCCACATGGCCAAACCACCATAATGTGTTTCTCCTAAAGCTTCCTATCACATCCACATCCACATCCACAATGCTCCATCACTTCCTCATTTGTCAGTCTGTCTCTCCATGTGACTCCACAGGCTCCTCTCAAATAATTCACTTCCACTGCTCTCACTCTTGACTTCCATCCCTCCAACAGGGTCCAAGCTTCACTTCTATATGGTAGAGTTGGTAGCACAATACTGTCATGTAGCAGCTTTTTCACTTTCATGCTCACTTCCCTGTTTCTAATCACTGCTTTCAAGGAACCAGAAACCTACCTTCCCTGCTGCACCCTTTCAAGCACTTCACTCCCCAGACTTCCATCCTTACTCATCACACTACACAAGTACTTAAATGCACTCACATTCTCTGTATCCTCCCCATTCAATTTCACTGTACATTCACTGACTTCACTTCTCTCGAAGACCATCACTTTACTCTTCCCTACATTCACCTTTAGATTCCGCTTCTTACACACTCTCCCAAACTCATCTACCAAGCCTTGCAGCTCCCCTTCGTCTTCACTCAACAACACAGTATCATCTGCAAACAACAGTACAAGGAGTTTCCAAACACTGCCCTCTCTCACTAGGGCCGCTCCAACATCCACTGCCAGACCATGTATCTCTTTTATAACCCCATCCATGTACAGATTGAACAACCATGGAGACATGACACATCCTTGTTTCAATCCAACCTTCAAATGGAAAAATTCACTTAGCTTGCCATCCACACGCACTGCAGCCTTAGCATCCTCATACATAATCTTCACTGCCTTCAACAACTTCCCATCTACTCCATATATTCTCAATACTTTCCACAATCCTTGTCTATCCACCCTGTCATAAGCTTTCTCCAAATCCATGAAGGCTGCATACAACTTCTTTCCCTTCTCTAGACTTTTCCACTAAAGATCTAAGAATGAATATCTGGTCTACACAACCTCTTCCCTTCCTAAAACCTCCCTGTTTTTCTCCAATTCCTCTATTATTTCCCTAACTCTGTCAACAAATATCCCACCATACACTTTTCCTATTACACTAAGAAGGCAAATGCCCCTATGATTACCACACACTGCTTTTTCCCCTTTTCCCCTTTACAGGGGAATAATTATTCCTGACTTCCAATCCTCAGGGACTCTACCTTCCTCCCAGGCCAATCTGCACACCTTCCACATCCATTCTATTACTATTTCTCCCCCATGCTTCAGCATTTCACTACATACTCCCATCAATTCCTGGGGCTTTCCCCATTTTGACTTTCTTCATTGCTTCCACCACTTCCATCCTACTGATTTCTTCCTCTCTTCTCACAACCCTCCTTCTCCCAGCCACCCCCCAGCCACTTATACTTGCATTACTTTCATTCTCTATGTTCAACAATTCATTAAAGTGTTCTCTCCATCTGTTTACTTTTTCTCCCTTCTCCATTAGTAATCTACCATTTTTTTCTTTCACACCCTAACTAACTTCTTTGGCACCCTGTCTAACTTTCTTCACCTCTTTCCAGAACATTTTCTTACATTCCCTCCACTTTACACTCAAATTTCTTCCAAATTCCTCATCCCCTCTCTTCTTACTCTCTCTTACTAATCTTTTCACCTCTCTCCTCCTCTCTACATATAACTCTTTCTTCTGTCTCTCAACTTCTTCGACACCTCTGTTCCTCATCCACTCATTATACCTTTTCTTCTTTTGTGCCACAGCCTCTCTCACCTCTTCAGTCCACAATGCTGTTCCCTGAACCCCCTTTCGTCTTCTCTTCACCCCACACACCACCTCACGTGCTACACAGATTTTATCTGTGAATATCTTGCACACACCTTCCACATCCCCCATCTGCTCCAATCTATATTTATCCAATCACTCCTCCACTTCCCTTTTATATTCAGCCATTATCCCATCCTCTTGTAACTTTTCTACCGTCCTTGTAAGAACTACTTCCTCCTGTCCTTCCCTTCTTCTCTTCCTCCATTTTGTTTGGACCCTGTTGGTGGTGGTCAGAAAGTCCACTCCCCCAACCTCTATATACTCTTGCATCCATTACACATCTTCTCATCCTTTCATCCACACACACAGTCAATCATTGCCTTCCGTTCATTCAGTTGAATTAGGTGACATGTCGAATATCCAGAAAAGTCCTAATTTTTTACTCCAACCATACTCCTTTTTGCACTGTATTCACCTTAAGGCTATATGGTAATAAAATTTCAGCCTCCTGGTGTGGTTCTTGAGACGGCATGGATGATTCATTTTTCTGTGTTCTAGATAACATCTGGAGATCAGGTTGAAGGACTGACATCATACTGTATTTGGCCAAAAGAGGCATCAGCTCTCCGACTAAGTCAACCAGGTTTGGAGGCTTTGGGCCAAATAGCCTTTGAAATATTGTAATCTAAAAATAAGTATGAATAATAATGATACTGACAAATAACAAAGCTTCCTACAAGGATGTGGGAAGTATTACAGTAAAAGTCCAATTATTCAGAAGCTAAGCGACGGGCGATGCTGAGTAACCAGATTTGCTAAACAATCAAAATCAAATAATCAAAATACCTACTCACCCAGTACCTTATATGTATTGGTGAACAACGCCATCACTATTTATATTATTACAAATGTGTTTGGAGAAAGTACTGTATACTGCATGAAACTGTACAATACTGTAATCAATACAGTACTATACCTGAATCTGAAGAATATAGAAAATAGTGTACATATACAAGTGTAATGACACAGTAGGCCTACAAGTCACAGATAACACTTCCTGGACTGCTGAGATGATTTGGAATATTACCTACCCACTCAATACCTTATGTGTATTGGTGAACACTTCCATCACTACTTACAGGTATATTATTACAAATGTGTTTGGAGAGAGTACTGTATACAGTAGAATCCCATAATTGCCAGACTCAATTAATGACTTGACTGATTAGTGAATTCTTCCTAAAAAATAGCTGGAAAAATACAGAAAATAAGTTTTTTTTTTTTTTTAATGCAAGGAAGAACGAACCAAAGGCCACAGGCCTGCATACTGTTCCTTCCAAGAAAAAGCAAAAACAATAAAAAAGAGAGCCAAATTCAAGATCCGTTCATTTCGAGATGCCTGGACACACTGCGTTTGAAAGACTGGAGATCATAGGAAATAGGAAATACAGACAGAGGAAGACAGTTCCTGAGTTGACCAGTTGCATAAATGAAGGACTGGGAGTAACGGTAAACTTTTCCATTAGTGAGTTGGACAGAAAAGGGATGAGAGTTTGTTGCTAGACGGGTACTACGTGCCCGTCGTAGAGGTGGAGGGATGCAAGCAGACAGTTCAGAGGAACAGTGACCGCTGAAGTAGCAACAGAAGAGAGATAAAGATGCAACAGTGCGGTGAAGAGACAAAGGTTGAAGGGAATCAGTAAGAGGAGGAGAGTTAATGAGACAAAAAGCCTTTGACTCCACTCTATTGAGAAGAGCTGCATGTGGGGAGCCTCCCCACATGACAGTTGTACTCCACACACGGGTGAATAAAAACCACGTACAAGGTCAATAACTGTGCAGGGGTAAAGAATGTTCAGAATCGGCTTAGCACACCTAATCTCTTGGAAGCAGATTTCACAAGAGATGTAATATGTTCTTTCCAAGACAAATCCCAAGAGAATGAAACCCCAAGCATGTTCAAGGATGATGCAGGACTGAACTGGACATTATTAAACATTAGTGGGTAATCCTGAGGAAGATTTTGTCAGGTTGAAGTGTAAGAACTGAGTTTTTGATGCATTAAAAATAACAAGATTATTTTTACCCAATCAGAGATACGAGCCAAGTCAGACATTAAGTGTGCCATAGCCTCATCCCTTTTTGTTTAAGTAACTGCTTAGATGGACGATGCGGAAACCGAATGGAAAGGTGAAGGGTGGAATCATCAGCATATGAGTGGATAGGGTTAGATGTACAGTTTAGAAGGTCATTGATGAATAAAAGGAAGAGAGTTGGTGATAGGACAGAGCCCTGAGGAACACCTCTGTTGATAGGTCAAGGAGAAGAACGATGGCCGTCTACAACAGCGGCTATAGAACAACCAGAAAGGAAGCTAGAGATGAAAGCACAGATAGAAGGATGGAAACCATAGGAGGGCAGTTTGGAAATTAAAGATTTATGCCAGACTCGATCAAAAGCCTTTGAGATGTCAAGTGCAATGGCAAAGCTTTCGCCAAATTCCCGAAAGGAGGATGACCAGGAATCTGAAAGGTAGGTGAGAAGATCGCCAGTGTAGCGTCCCTGACGGAACCCATACTGACGATCAGAAAGAAGGTTGTGACAGGAAAGATGCTTTAAAAGATGCTGGAGAAAAATGATTTGAACTGGTAAGGTCTTTCTGCTGAAGGTTAAAAGTATATTTAGTGCTCATTCTTTGTTCGTTTTTGAGTGTATATGTGAAAGAGAGACCACTGATGCAAACAGTAATGTATTCCATTAACCTCTTAATAACCCCTGGTGATGAACAACCCATCTGGTGTCAGTGACGTTGAGTTAGTGCTAGCTATAAAAAACTGTGAACAGTTATGGGATGGGAACGGAGGTCACTGGCATGTTTACATGACTCTGTGCTACCATCCCAGGCAGTCAGGCAGTCACTTAATCTCAGATGTTTTTGCCCATATGGCAGATGCACTGTACCGTAATTTTATGAATTCTTCCATGACTCACAGCAAATCACAGGATGGGTTTAGGAAGCTAAAAACATACTGCTAAGTGCACCAGATGATTCTCCACATTTTTAGGAAAAATTAATTGATTTTAGAACTCATAAAAAAATTGTTCTGGGGCCAGGCAGGGAGGCATGCAAATTTCTGTACCCACAGCCATTGAGAGGTTAAGCCGTTAAGCCATGCTTATGATTGTTTCTGGCGCAGTGGAAGAAACTTACTCTTCGTATTTAAAGATGGATTTCGTTTCCCAATTTCCAAACTGTAGGTTAGGTTAGGTTTGGCTAAATTATTAGGTACAGTTAAACTAGGTTAGGTTTAGTTCAGCTATACACTTAGGACAGTCCCTTCTGCCATTTTGCTCACGAATCAAACAAGAGCTGTCACAGCCAAAAAAAAAAACAAAAAAACAGGGAAACAGATTTAACAAAAAATATTTATTTATGGGTGATGCATTACAGTATCAGTGGTTCACAGGCTACATAATTACCGGGAAATGTCATTTTCAAGAAGGCGTCAAGAATTAGCGAGGGGGTTTGAAACGTAACCCTCGCTAATTTGGGGGTTATTGTACTGTATGATACTGTACAATACTGTAATGTGAACAATACAGTATTATACCTGAATCTGAAAAATACAGAAATTAGTGAAAATATACATGTGTAATGACACAGTAGGCCCGTGGGACCCAGGTTCGAATCCTCGCTGGTGCAGGGAACAGTTTAAGGATTTGAATTTCATTAAATCAGGCTTTACTGATCTACCAGAAGACCCGCCGACATGTCGTAAAAATAACCCCGCTAATACCAATACACCAGTCCTGTATGAGACAGCCCTAGCATGTATTCAATATGGACGGTGGGTGTTAAGCGCCGAAGTGGTGACATGTAGAAGTGTATGGAGGACGGCTGGGCCTTGATAGCAGGCTGTAAAGCCTATGCCCAGAGTCGGACACATAAAAAAAAAAAAAAAAAAAAAGATAACTCTTCCTGGACTGCTGAGATGATTCGGAATATCTGCCAAACAATCAAAAACTTTCGTAAATGGGACTACAGTATTCTCAAATCTACAGAAATATCGGATCTACCAAATAATCAGCTGTCGAATAATTGGACTTGTACTGTAATACTACCACTGTACTACTACTTCAACTCGTAAACCACTACGCAATTGTCAGTCACTTTACACCAACTTGCACTAAGTCTGAAAATAACCCTCCAAACATTGGCTGTCCTTTCCACTAGATTACAACACAATCCTCTTCACTCTCGAACAGACACTTGACATTACCATGGAAACAAAGAACTCTACAAGCACAGGACCTGTTAACATCAGCAACCTACACCTGAAACAGTTGGGACCTTTGGGACCACAAGGCATCCAGGCCCTTACAAACATCAGCAACTATCATATGCACACTGTAGCATTCCCAATACACCAAGCCCTCATTTCTCGCCTGATCGTTATTCGACAACCTGTTGTTTCAGCATTTATAAATCTATACCCTTTTCAATGTATGACATGGTTATCCCTGCCATTCTGACAATTCAAATCGTGCACTGCCAGACAGACTGGCTGAGCTGCCCGGTCTCGTGCACTATGCCCTGCTGATCAGTTGCCTTTTTATTCATCTGCATTTCTATTTGGCCTCGTGGGATACTACAGAACCACCATGGCTCCACCCAAGACCCTTACTATTACCCCTGTCAAGCGCAGTCATGTGCTCACCAACCTGACTGAGTGTTTCATCACTGCATGGTTGGGTGACGATTGCGCCAATGATTAACGAATGCTCTTAACACATGATACCGTTTTGGTGCTAGTTTTATGTAATGCACATCTTAGTTTGCACTAGGTTAGATAGGTTATAATCATTGGAGAGTCCTGGGGGTGAAGCCCCCCAGTTAGGTTTCAGCACTTCCAGTTAAGCTTCCACTGTTATTTATGGTTTTATATTGAATACATTCGAGTTTGTTTGGTGTGGTGATGTCATGTCCAGTTGGAGGGATCGGTAATAAACACACTATTGAAGGCATTCAGTCAGCTTTCTTTAATATCGCTAAGTAGGTGTATTCATTTCTCCCATATTTACTTGTTAAAAAATCAAATGTCAATCATCTGAAATGTGTGTAGTACTAAAATAATTTTCCTTGAGAATGAAGGTCCATAAGAAAACAGCTCAAATCCCTGTGTCACTTTCGTTTATATTTACCGGTACTTTTCCATCTTTATTCAACATTTTTTTAATGACGAAGATTGTCATGAACCTAACTCCCCTTTTCCTTAACAATCTTATGGGGAAAATCGGTTCGTTATTCAACCAATCCGTTATTCAACCACTTTTTATGGAACGCATCTCTGTCAAATAGTGGGGAAGAGGTGTACAGTAATCCCTTGAGTATCCAGACGTCCATTATCCAGACTCTATGATCTGGCTGTTCAAAACCATTATTCACACATTTTTCCAGTTTATCCAGACAAAATGCTTTCGTCTGGGTGGAAATTACGGCCGTGCAAACATTTCGCCCGGCAGGGCCACTTTTTTTATTTTTATTTTTTCATGTCACTGCAGGGTATGGCCCTGCAGTGGTGACTGCCTGTCTGTAGTTGATGGGTCTGCTTGACCATAGTAACTGCTTGGCTGTGGTTTATAGGTCTGCTTGACCAGACACAGTAGTGTGAAACACCAGGAATAAGTGCTGTATGATGTACTGTAGTGGCCTTTTACAATGGCTTTCAAAGTTAGGGTATGTACGAAGGGGAGCCAGAGGAGAAGTCCATTATCCAGACGGATCCACTATCCAGACATGCCTTTGGCTCTATTATGTCAGATAATCTAGGGATTACTGCATTTGGAAACATGGAATAATCACCACTATACTTAAAACCAAACAAACCCAACATTCTTTTCTCTGAACAGATCTATAACACTGCTTAGCACACCATCCAAATTAAATGAATGCTTCCTCCTTTGCAACATGGATTCAAAGCACTGCACTCTACAAGCACCTTACTGACTAATCTCACACAATAAGCAATGAATGGCATCAACTCCATGACATCTACTCTCCCTATGCAACAACAACAGATATTGGTTAAGCCTTCAATGCCATCCCGTGTTGCAAACTAATCACCAAGATATACAAAATAAATATGGGAAACAACACCAAACATTATGTTGCCAACTATTTATCACAAACCCATGTTACATTCTATGGCAAAACATCACGAACAGAAAATTTCTTTCACAGATTTCCACAGTGCTCTGTTCTCTCCTACACTCTTCAGCCTATACATGAACGATATTCCCACACCAACCACCCACAAACACTGTCTTATACGCAGATGAAATCACCATAACAACCACACACTACATTGCAGACATGGCCTGCTCACCGCAACAGAACTACTGTACCTCAAAAGTGTGCAGACTTAGGTCAAAGACAACAGGTTGAAGATTTCCCCATCCTAATCCACCACCATACTCATCATCAGTAGACATGAACACAAGTACTCCCACCACATCACACATAACAATGAATGTGTGCCACACACACATCCTGTACTAAGATCCTCTGAATGACATATGACACCAGATTCACCTTCAAGGACCATGTAAAAGACATCACAAGGTGGTGCATCCCCAGACACAATGCACTAATGGCAACTACAGAGCCACACTTTGGGCAAGAAAGAGAAACTCTCTTTACTCAAAAACAATAAATCAGATCAGTGACGTCCTATGCCTCCCTGGCATGGGATCCCGTCCTATCTAATGCCCACTACAACACCTTCCAAACCATACAGAACATCCTGTGCATCACCACTGGCTGCGTCAAAACCACTCCCACAGCTTCCCATAGCTCACTTCATCCATCCATCCAACATCCAATCCTACATTGCCCCATGAGGCACGTAGGAGCCCAGGGCTAGGCAAGTTGGTCCTGACAATTAAGATGAGAGTGACCAGCCTCACTCAACCCTGAGTGGCATTACATGAGCAATAAACCCCAACCACCCCTTGGATATAAACCTTCACTGGCTAAATCCGATTGGAGCACCGTAATTACCCATTAAACCACCAGGCACCAAAATTTGGTTACATGGTTACCACCCAACACAGTAAAACCATTTAGCTTGTCACTCAGTGTAGAGTCACTCACAGGCAGAAGGAAGAGGAAAGAATGAAGGAAAAAAAGACAGAAGAGGGAGTGTAAAATCACCTGTAGGCAGAAGGACAAGGAAAGAATGAACATCAACACTGGCTGCATCAAAACCACTCCCACAGCTTCCCATAGCTCACTTCATAGCTCACTTACACTCTGAAATTAAATTCCTCTCAGTGAGAGACCACCTTCTATGCAGCAGACTATTCCAGTACACAACATCCCTGTCAATCCATGACAGACATACACAACACAACCAGGCACATAAAACACCCAACACACAAATATTATCATACCCACTACAACAATATCCCACCTCTAGATACTCTAACACTTGCAATGAAAAAACCCCTACACAATCACTTCATGTGCAGGCCAATACAACACCTTGATCGTAACACCATACTACAAGCCCCCCCTCTCCTGACATCCACCCATCAGAGGTCTCCTTAAATACAGCTGATCAAGTTCACCTAGCAAGGCATAAAGCAAGACATTATCCAGCCCTCCTCAATCAATAGAGAGGTGGCGGGCAGTCCTAGCGGACCCCAGTTCAAATCACCACTGGAGCAAGGAATAGTTTGTGGATATGAATTTCATATAAGTAGATTTTATTGATCTACCAGAAGACCTGCCGACATATCGTAAAAACACCTCCTCTAATACCAGTACAACAGTCCTGTATGAGACAGCCCTAGCATGTATTCAATATGATTGGTGCATATTAGCACTGAAGTGGTGACATGTAGAGATGTAGGAGGACTACTGGGCCTTGGGAATACGCCCTGGGGATAGGCCCTGAAGCCTTTGCCCAAGGTTGGAGGAAAAAAAAAAAAAAAATAGTACCAGCTTAGATTTGAGTTGGGTGGAATCACAGATGATGTGCCTAATGCCTCCATCACAACACCATACTACAAGATCCCCCCTCCTGACGTCCACCTATCAGGTGTCCTTAAACAAAGTTCACTGTGTTCTAGCAAGGCTTAGACAAGACATCACCCAACCCTTCTCAACTACCAGCTTATATTTGGGTTGGATGAAATCACAGATTACGTGCCCAGCTTGCAAATTAGGTCCACACAACATATACACATAATGGAGCAATAGAGGCAGATGCTTAGCTGTGGATGATGGGTCTGCTCCATCAGACAGACCTGGGTTGAGCAACAACAACAACAACTACTACTATTACTACTACTACGACTATTACTTTTACATCACCTCTATCCATTTGGAAACTATATTGCGAAGATCGTCACTAATTTTCATAATAATATTCACCACCTGGAGCTGTACTGTGAAGGTTAACACTAACCTTCATATCACAATCTGTAGGCCCTAAACATGCCAACAACTGTGGCTACCAACCATATGAGGTCTGTTCAGAAAGTATCTGACCTTAGGCTCTAATAAAAGAAACAGCTAACCTGTTGAGCTGGGACACTAATCCCCCTTAAAGTTGGCCCCTTGCCTTGGCACACATAGCCCAGCATTCTTTCCACTGCCTGAAACATTTCTCAAAGTCAGTTTTCGGTATCTCCTGCAGGTACTTCATCGCATTCGTCATGATCTCTTCTCAAGGATGAACACTGCTCAAGATATGCTGAAGTGTGCAATGTGTGATCCAGACTTCCTGAAAACTGTTACTGCTAGAGATGAGACTTGGGTGTAAGGATACGACCCAGAAACCAAAGCACAGTATTCCCAGTGGAAACATGCAGAATCACCTAGGCCAAAAACAGCATGCCAGGTTCACAGCAAGGTGAAATGCACCTGCATGCTGACAGTGCTGTGCATCATGAATACCCACCAGAAGGTCAGACCGTCAAAAAACATTACTACCTCGATGTTATCTGTCGTCATTGTGATGCACATCGGTGGAAGACACCAGACCTTTGGAAAGTAGCAAGCTGGAAGCTTGCACCATGACAACGCCCATGTCCATTCTTCTTAACTGATTCAGGAATTTTTGGCTATGAACAACATCCCACATGTCCAGCTTCAGGAATTTTTGGCTATGAACAACATCCCACATGTCCAGCAGGCTCCCTACTCACCAAAAATGGCTCCGTGCAACTTTTGGTTACTCCCCAAGCTCAAAATGCCGCTGAAGGTTCCTGATTTGAGACGAGAGAAAAGATCATGATGAATGCAACAAAGTACCCGTAGGAAATACTGAAAACTGAAAAATATTTCACGCAGTGGAAAGAGTGCTGGGCTACATATGTCAAGTCAGAAGGGGCCTACTTTGAGGGAGATTAGTGTCCTGGCTCAACAGGTTAGCTAACCGTTTTTTTTTTAGCCTAAGGTAGGATACTTTCTGAACAGACCTTGTATGCTACTTTTAAAAATTCTACTACATTTTCTAATGCAAGGAAGAAGGAACCAAAGGCCAGGAGCCCGCAGACCATTCCCTCCAAGAAAAAACAAAAACAATACAACAGAAAGCCAAATTCAAGATCCACTCACTTCGAGACGTCTGGACACACTGCGTTTGAAAGACTGAAGATCATAGGAAGTAGGAAACACAGACAGAGGGAGACAGTTCCAGAGCTGACCTGTTGCATAAATGAAAGACTGGGAGTAACGGTTAACTCTTCCATTAGAGAGTTCGACAGGAAAGGGATGAGAGTTTGTTGCTAGATGGGTGCTACATGCCTGTTGCAATGTGGAGAGATGCAAGCAAATAGTTCAGAAGAGCAGTGACCATTGAAGCAGCGATAAAAAGAAGAGATAAAGATGCAACAGTGCATTGAAGAGACAGAGGTTGAAGGGAGCCAGTAAGAGGAGGAGAGTTAATGAGACAAAAAGCCTTTAACCCCACCTTGTTGAGAAGAGCTGTATGTGGGGAGCCTCCTCACACATGAGAGTTGAACTCTAAACGGGGGCAAATATAACCCATGTATACAGTCAATAACTGTTTAGGGGTAAAGAAGGTACTGCTACTACAAGTACTTTAATGACAAGCTGGAGAAGGTTTTTTACAGATGATGCGGATGCAGAATTATCCCCTCTGATCTCTAACTTATTCCAAATTCAGTTACATTTACTTATCACATAACTTTTGCCAAGTACAGTTCTTCCTCCAATTTTGAGAGAATATGGTCGACAAAAACCCTCGTAATATCAAAATTCGCAAAATTCAGACAATTAAATATATGAAATAAAGGCAAATTGGTCGACATCATCCCAAGGTAAGCACTTTTTCCCACTCTTTCTCTCGACTCTACCTCTTAATTTTACGATGATAAATGAAACAAACACGAACTGATGTACTGTACAGTGATATTAATGAGAAAACATCATAGGTAAGAAACATTAAAAAAAAAAAAATGCATTTACACTGATGTGAAGATTGGCGTGGTGTACGGGACTGGTGGCGGGACGAGGCTTGGCTACTGTGGCCCCGCGGGGCCTAAGTCATCACTATCACTGTCGGCAGATATTTCCACAGCTTGCTGTTTTTTTTCTGCCTCTCTCATGAATCCCTCGAAGTCAGAGTCGTCACTGGGGTCATCAGAATGAAAAAGGTTAGGGATGCTAGGATCGCTGGCTGCTTGGGGAGGGGTGGCAGGACGGCTGGTCGATGGGGCAGGGTCTCTTGGGGTTCTCATGAAGGGTCTCTTGGGGTTCTCATGAATTTTGTGATTAGAGACTGCTTCCTCTTGTTAACCCCATCTCTGTGGAGGTCAGCATAAAAACGAAGGGCCCTGTCAACACCGTGGCATGCTTCCTGAGCCCTAAATTGGTCACATTCGTTGTTCACGATGTTTTTTTTTCAGCTGGTCAATGATGGCGAGAGTATTGGCCAGGTTATGCATAGTTAATTCTCGGCCGCTTCGCTTTTATGCTGACCTCCACAGAGATGGGGTTAACAAGAGGAAGCAGTCTCTAATCACAAAATTCATGAGAACCCCAAGACACCCTGCCCCATCGACCAGCCGTCCTGCCACCCCTCCCCAAGCAGCCAGCGATCCTAGCATCCCTAACCTTTTTCATTCTGATGACCCCAGTGACGATTCTGACTTCAAGGGATTCATGAGAGAGGCAGAAAACACAGCAAAATGTGGAAATATCTGCTGACAGTGATAGTGATGACGTAGGCCCCGCGGGGCCATAGTAGCCAAGCCTCGCCCCGCCACCAGTCTCGTACACCACGCCAGTCTTCACATCAGTGTAAATGCATTTTTTATTTTAATGTTTCTTACCTATGATGTTTTATTATTAATATTACTGTGCAGTACATCAGTTCAAGTTTGTTTCATTTATTATCGTAAAATTAAGAGGCAGAATCGAGAGAAAGAGTGGGAAAAAGTGCTTACCTTGGGGTGAAGTCGACCAATTTGTAGTCAGCACTGCCTCACTCGCTACTGAACCTGATGTGTTAAAACCCCTTCCTTTTGAGGAACTGGCATAGCCACCCACTCGGTGCCTTGAAAGGTTTTGTTGGAGGATTAATGGCTTTTTTAAGGCATGTGTGATAGAATATCTTTGCCTGCTCCTTTATATGGCACCCATCTAATGCAACCCCTTCCTTTTCCTTTCTTTGAATGTAGTAAGCAAGATATCTTTCCATTTTTATTAGCACTTCTTTGTTGTCCACCAGCATTCTACCATCAAACTGAGCACCTCCATAGTTCTTTGCTGCTTGCTTGATTTGTTCACTGTTCTTTAAAATGATTCTCACAGTTGATTCACCAACACCAAACTCCTGACCAATAGCAGAATTACCTTCACCTGCTTTTTTCCTTTCAATCATCTTCAGTTTGCTTTCCAAACTTATTTTCTTGTTCTTCTTACCCGTTGGCACCATGATAACACTTGTGCAAGGGTAGACTGCTGGGATATTGCGAGGAGCACCATGAAATTGTGAGGGTCAGTGACCTTGGTTGGAAACAGGTGCAAACAAACGTGGCGGGGCAGCAGACCACTGAACTAGGAGGCTCAGTACGCCCAATGAACCATGACGTCACCACTCGGCGTGGCAAAGTAGCGTGGGAAGACGACTCTCCCACCACTCGACCTCACAAAGTGTGTGATCGCTCTCAATGTTCAGAAATGTTAAAAAATACACGACTTTTGGAAATACCTCGCAAAATTGGTGAATCGCAAAGTTAAAATTCGTAAAGTTGAAGGATGTACTGTACCTTCTATCTAATTCTTGTCACATATCTCATCAATTATCCATCATGACCAAGTCAAACAAGTCCTACTATTCATCAGTAAGTAACAATAATAGTTTCCCTTCTTAATTCTGATCTACAAGGTAGCCTAGTAGATGGATCGCTACTGTCAGCTCTAATAAGTACAGTACTACTGTCAGAGTGAAATGTAGTTACGAGATTGGTAACTAGTCACCCAAGCATCACTCTACAGTAGGAAACTTAGCCATAAGTAAACAGAGTCAAAGTGCTGTACAAGGTAAGACTCACAATTTTAGTCTTATTGCATATCTCACATTTATTTTCTCACAATACCTTCCAACAAGAATTTGGAAGTAATTAGTTGGTTTTGACTTTTGGTTTAGTTTCCATCCATCCATCTCTCATCTAATCCAGCATTGCCACATGAGAAGCGTAGGAGCCCGGGGCTAGGCAAGTTGGTCCTGACATTTAAGATTAGAGTGACCAGCCTCACTCATCCGAGTGGCATTACGTGAGCAATAAACCCCAATCATCCCTTCGAAAAATCCAACTGGAGTGTCTTAATCACCCACTAAACCAGCAGGTGCCATAATTTGGTTATATGGTTACCACAGGTGTCTGCCCTTCCCTCCCCTCCATCCTTTCCTTCCATCCTCTTCTGTCCTTCTTTCCTTCATTCTTTCCTCGTCCTTCTGCCTACAGGTAACTTTACACCCCCTCTTCTGTCTTTCTTTCCTTCATTCTTTCCTCTTCCTTCTGCCTGTGGGTGACTCTACACTGAGTGACAAGCCAAATGGTTTCCTGTACACCAGGAAACCACTTACTACGCTGGGTGGTAACCATATAACCAAATTATGGCGCCTTGTGGTTTAGAAGGTAATTAAGGTGCTCTAATTGGATTGAGCAGGTGAGGGTTTATATCCAAGGGGAGATTGGGGTTTATTACTCACGTAATGCCACTCAGGGATGAGTGAGGCTGGTCACTCTCATCTTAAATGTCAGGACAATCTGCTCAGCCCTGGGCTCCTACGCTCCTCTTGGGGCAACGTAGGATTGGATGATGAATGAACGGATGGATGGATGGTTACCACCCGGCAGAGTAAATGGTATCCTGTACAGAAGGAAGAGGAAAGAATGAAGGAAAGAAAGACAGAAAAGGAGGGAAGGAAAGAAGAAAGAAAAGGGCAGTAACCCGAGAGCGAGTGGATGGTAAGCGCCCCCACCTAC